>VXBI01012068.1:437576-494128 GCA_013397375.1 Toxostoma redivivum
GTATACAGGCAGAAGAAAACACTTATAAAACATGCACACACACACTAAGTGATTATTGTGATGTCCTTAGCATTCTTGGGAAGATTGAATTAAAAATAATGTCAGACTTGTTCTGTATTCAGCTATGGAGAACGAGAAATGCTGCTGCTAATAAAAGCAGATTTGGCAGCTGCGGAGCCTTGGCAAGGGTACAGAGTTCCTTCGTGTGCTACTGAATAGCTCCAGCTGTGCACAGCTTGAAATGTATCTTGAAAGCACTGAAAGACAGCTGTCCTGCTCACTGCCCTACTTGCCTGGCTGAGAGAGGATGAGGACGCTTTTAAATGTAAGTTTATGTGGTACTGTGGGTTCCTCCCCTGCCCGTTCTCCCTTTTCCTTGGTGCAATGACATAAAACGAAGATGTGTCCACGGGACAGCCAGCATGTAGGGGTGACACAAGTCAGCCCTGTACAGGATAGTGGTACTGCAGATTTGATCTGGGTCCTGCTGTTGGCAGAGAGAGAGAGATGACTGCCAGAGGCATGCTGTGCATTATGGCAGGGTTTTGATATTCACCCAGCTCAGTCAGTTATTGGGATCCTCTGTTGTTCTGCTCCTCCAGGGGGATAAGATGATTTTGCACCGTGTTTACAATGAAGTGAGCAAGGTGGGAGAAAAAGGAAAGTGCACTACAGTGCTTTGTGTCTCAGTGGAGGAAGGTCTTCTGCCTCCTGCAAAAATATCAGCAATGTATCAGGAAGAGATCTTAGGAGTGGTGGCCAGGTCTTCTGGTCTAGCAGAAAAGCCCAGAGCAATCTCTGCCATGCCTTTCTGAGTGTGCTCATCTCTACAAGAAATTGAGTCAGCAGGATTAACCATATAGTTACATTAAATATAAACACAGTTGTCAAGAGGATAAATTAGGGCTAAACACTTGCTATGTCAAGTGGCAAATATATTGGTTTTTTCTCATCATTAGAGCTTCTTCTGACCATCAGAGTGGGCACAGCTCCATTCTCACTGCCATCCCATCATCCAGCCCCATAGTGAAACAAGATGTTTTCCTCTATTCTCTCCATGGAGATGCTGTTGAGAAACCTCAGTGTTCTGATGGCTAGAAGTCTTCCAGTTTCCAGATCTGAGCTTATTTACAACCATTTTCTACTCTTTTCTTCTCATGCCAGTGTTGTTTGAAACAGCTCTTCCTCCTTCAGGTGTTTCCCTGAAACCTTTTGTCCAGGTGAGTGGATATGTGGGCACATGGGTATGTGCACTGTGAAAACTCTACAGAGAGCTATAGAGACCTTTATTTCTCCACATGAAGCAAAGCTGAGGAAGGTCTGCCCAGTTAGACCTTCTCCTCCTGTTTTTGAAGTCCATTAAAAGTTTTCCAGAGGGAAAACCCCTATTCTGATGCCTTAGAGAGCCCTTATTAAAGTACTGTAGCTACTTCACATTTTGGAGTCACCATCTCAGTGCCAGGAGCCAAGCAGGACAATCTGGACAGCTCTAAAGGAGTTCCAAGAGACTTTGGATTGGCTACATTGACTCAATGCCTTGTTTTACCCAGATCAAGGTGGGAAATTTTTGTCATTTTTTTTCATTATTGTCTAAAATCAAGTTTTCCAATAGTGTCAACAAATTGGGAGAAAAAAAATAGCTTTTTTCCAAAATGTACAATAAAAGGAATTTTCTTTCTTTTCTTCTTGCTCACTGAACACCAGGATAAAGGCTAATATGTAATTGCACCCTGGGCTATTTTTTCAGGTGACCCATAGGGTCAAAAGTAGGGTTTAGTTTGGGGTAGCAGGTAGATGGAGAGGTCATGGGACTGAGTAGGGGATGCACTGGCTAGAAGTGGAGTTGCTGGAATATAAAATAGGGAGTTAAAAGAAATCCTGGGGAATGGGCCAGTTTAATTAGAATTCTAGTGGGGTTATAAAAAAATTACGTTAACATGTTGTTCCTTAACCATTGGAACTTAGGGAATATTTCTTGGGCTTCCTGTGGCTCCCTTCCATGTGGATTCTCTCACGTTGAATAACTGTGCTGAACTCATATTGTGACCTTTTCACTAGCTTAGTCTCTGTCCTGTACCCCACTGCTAATTTTCCTAAGTATTTTAAAACATAATACTGTGATGCCTTTTCCCTCCCTTCAAACTGCACTGGAACCAGCCAACAGTCTCAATAATTATTAAATGGGGGTAAACCTGACAGACAAACAAACAACCAGAGCACAGCTGCATAATACTAATTTCCTCAGGAAATGAAGCAAAATATTACAAAGCCCATTTATTAAAGCTATGTAATAATTTAATAAGAAGAACATCAATGTTCCCCCATTGAGACTTTACTTGGCTTTTAGGCTGCCCTTTTTGTCTTTCACCTTCCTCTGAAGATTAAAAGCTTGATTGCAGCTGGAGATGGGACATATAGATTGCCTGAAAGTGTCAAGCCAAGCCTGAGGATCATATGCACCTGGTTAAACTCACTGCCAGGTGCTGGGTCTGGGAGGAATTGCTTCCCTTCCTCTGCAGAGTGGAGGATTGTCCCCTTCCCAGCCTCATCTGTGAGTTTTTATTTAGGGAATTCCCTGACACTGCTGGAGCTAAACACATCTCTCTTGTTTCCCTGTGGCATGTCACCACTCCAGAGACTGGAAGAAACCCAACACTGAAGCTCTGGCATTTTTTAGTATTTATTAGTAGGGACCAGATGGACCTACATGGTGACTCAGATGAGACCCTTTAGGGACACAGTTCTTAGGAGCTTTTATGGTGGGGTTACAGTGATGCCCATGGCTTGTTCCCTCACTCTCTAAATTGAATGATGGCAAAGCACAGGCTCAGACACTCCACCAGCAACTGCCAGGGACTTCCCTCAGCTGGTAATTTAAACCAGGTGACTGAGTTTTGGAGAGAGGAGGTTTTCACCTCATAAATTTATTAGGAGGATTAAATTAGTGATTTTTTTTTAATTAATTATGTTTTGTTACCTCATTGTATCAGATCCATGTCTTTTGAGATGCATTTAGTTGTTTGCTACTATTCACTAATAATCTTCTTAATTATTTAAATTGCAGATATGCTCAAGATGTGTGACATGCTTTCTAGAAATGGAAGCAGGTCCTGCATCGAAAGGCTTATTTTGAAATAGATGAGCATATAAACATATTGTTATATGATACATCTACATAATCTAATATGTATAAATAGCACTATTAGCAGTGATTCATAATATGCTATAGAAGCTATAACAGCATCCTCAAACACAGGCAATGTTTTTAATCCATTTGATGCTCTAGCAGGAACCAGACCATCATTTGATAATTTAGATATTTTTTGTTTGATGGGGCACAAGAACCTTGTTATGCACAGAAGTCCAACCTAATGGGAGGTGCACCTCCGACATGGATGGAGGATGGACATGGCTGTTTGTCTCCAGTTGCTGATGTATGAGAAGTATGTTATTTATACAGCTGGACACTTTTTGTTGGTTACCTGCCTTACAGGAGATGCCAAGGTGGTGATGCTGCATAAAGATAAGACTTGGGTGTCCCTGGCACCCTGTAGACAACTCATTTGCTGAACAAACTTAAAATCTACCTCCTTTAGCACAAAAGTGGCATTTGAAACTCTCAGCAAGGTATCTAAAACTTCTATTTTATGGTAACATTTCACCATTCCGCTCTGTGAAAGCTGGAAACTAAAATTTCCACCAAGTACAACATTCACTGGAGTTGTTGAAAGGACTGAATAGCATTTTCCAGCATCAGATGACAGGCAGCCAGAATATGTAGTGACTTGCTGAGCAGTCAGAACTTTGAAATGAGCTCCAGCTGAGCTGAGGGAGGTGATGTGTTATTTGGGACACCTAGAGCAGATGTCCACCCTCCACGGGAATATGCCAGTGTGCACTCACAGCCTCTTCCTGTCCCCTAAGGAGTATTGTGCAGTATTGTAAGTGTCCCTGTAGTATCTCTAAAACAGAGAGGAGAGGATTCAACTTACCTGCTTTAGTGATCAACCTTTGAACTTCTCAATTCTCACATGAACCAAGGTGCACATGGTGGCAGCACAGTCCTCTTCTCTGGGTTATAGACACACAGAAGGGTCAGTGTTTAGAGCAAAGGGGGACATGGGTACCTCATGCAGGAGACTAAAGTTTGGTGGGGTGCAGTGGGACTGGTTTTCCTGAAGCTCTCCAGAAGAGGTGGAGAGATATTTGTTCCTCCAGACCTTCCTTTAGGGGTGTAGCCTAAATCATACTCTGAAACACTCTGGAACAGCTCAGCCTGTTCATCCAAATTTAGAGGAGAGTGGGTCCCATGACCATCCCCAGAGGGGGTAACCTGGAGCATGGCCAGAGTCACAAAACAGTTTGTGGATGGGTTCCATGGCAGTCTTGACCCTCTCCCATTGTGTCAGTATGTTACAGACAGCAGCCTATGCAAAAATGTTTTAGTGGAGACAACTGGACACTTAGTGGGGACAAACTGGAGAAATTAATAACTTCCTCATGGAGACAAATGCCCTACATTCAGGGGAGGACAGTAAAAAGAGAACTTTCACCTCATTTATAAACTCCAATTAGTGTTGGAGTTACAAATACTAAGAAACTGTGAAGAAGTCCAAATAAAAGATAAATGCCTTCGATCTTTAGATTCATTCACAGGCTACGTCTCAGCATTTTTCTTTAGGTCTCACATACTTGAAATCTTGCCAGCTCTTTTCCAAGCCTGTTAATCATTTGGATTAATAAAAGTATTATCTCTTTCTATAAACGATGGTTTTCTTGTATACTGAGACCATCACAGCTACAACATCCATCTGTGTAACTCCTCTGCTCACTGAAGGAACCAGTGACTGGGTTTTTGTCCCTTACAAAAGCTCTTTCCAGCCTCTGGATTTGTAACCCCTCAGCCACAGAGGAAGGACTGGCAGGAGCCAAACCTCACACCTGTGTAAAGGCAGAACAAACCTTTGTCACTGTGCTCACCCCTTTCATTGCACAAGCAGGTGGTTCAGGATGTAAAGATATTTGTCATCAGTACAGCTTAAACACATGTAGGTGTAGAAACAAGCTCTAGCACAGTTGAAAAGTATTAGCAAATTCGAGTGAGTTGGCACTACTCATTTCCAGCTCCCTGGAGTTTCCTGAACTAAGCCAGTAGAAAATATGTAATTCCACACCATTCAGCACAGGCATGAAGCAAAGAAGAAGATCTAGGTCTGTAACTGACTTATTACTAAGACCTGAGGCTCTGGGAAGAATGGAATTTTTGGAATGAAATTTGAAGATCAAAAACAAACTTCTCAAATATGAAAGCTTCATGTCTGATGATTTGTATCTGTGCAAAAGAAAACATAGGGTGGAATTGGGAGTTTGGTTTGTTTTGGTTTTTTTAAATGTCAGGCAACAGTCAGGTTACCAAAGACCTGATTTGTCTTGATAAGTTTGGAACATCCTAGAGATCCAACCTGATTCAGAGCTCTTCACAAACCAGCATTTGAAAACACTATTCTAGTCCTAAAACCCAAGAGAAGCAGTAGTGCCAAAAGCCTGGGAGATGGAGGAGACAAGGAAATGCATCCCACATGGATGTCCAGATGAGGATATAACCAGAGTGACTGGCAGGTCTGACTGGGCAAACAAGAGCCTGCTCCCCTCTGTACCCATGAGCTCTTTGAAACCTCATGAGTCTGAGCAGCTTTTCTGGCCTTTCCATCTCTCAGTCCAGAGCAGTGGGACCTCAGCTTCACCTAACCCAGGAAAATAAACATGTTGCTGGACAACATAACTGGGAATATAATTATACAGATGAGAACCAAAGTAAAGACAAGTTGAAGGTGACATCCAGATAAAGAACCATTGCCGGCATGAGATGATTCTGCATTTTGGGTTCTTCACTGTTGTGCTTGCTTAGGTGTCTTTATCAGGTAGATTCACATTGTATTTATTTGGAAAAAACACGGGAAAGCTGGAACACATGTTCTGACAGCAAGGTCTCTGTGCATTTACTCCATAGCCACGTCCTTCATGATGCCAGAAAAATCATGACCTCATAACAAACTTTGTTAAGAATGCAGTCAGCCAGGAGCCAGTAATAGTAGGGGTGTCTAAACCACGAAAAAAAAAAAGGACAATTTAAGACAGGGAGAACTGATATTGCTTGTAAAGAAGTCAAATTAAGCCAATTCATAAACAGACATTCTTATTAAAATGAACTAAACTAACACATCTTGCTATTTCCAGCATTTCAGTACAGCACATATATCCTAAACCACAAGGCAGAAAGGATGGGGTTTCTAACCTCAGCAGCAGCATGTTTTTTATAACACCATACAGTTCATCAAAAGCTTGGCAGGCATTCCTGGATTCATTTATATCCATTAGAGAAGACCAGATGAGCTTGGCAGTTTTATTTTCACTTGAAGATCTCTCGGTACAGCAGGCTGTCCTGATGGCATCAGGCCCCAGTGACAACTGCAGTATTGCTCACAGAGAGGAATCAGAAGGACCGTTGACCACAATGGGCTGAAAATAGTAGTGTAAAATTGCATGGAATTTGCACAGAAAGAATGTGCAGCCTGAAGCTACAACTCATCTGTTGGCCCAGAGGGGACGAAAGATGGTGCTTCACAAATTTTCAGCTACCTTTGGACTGAGCTTTGAAAACAAGAATCCTGCTCATGATTCCAGGATTTCCAGCGAAACTTTTTCAGAGCCCTGTGGTAGTCCTGGTTTGCACCAGGAGAAGCAAATCCTCTTTGTTCTTTTCCTTTTGACAGTAGCCTCCTGTGACTTCATATAGAAACAGCTTTAAGTGCTGGATTGCTCAGTTCTGTGACTTTATTGCTCTTATCTGTAATTTAATTCTGAGGCCTTCAGAAATCTTTTAAGTGCCTCCTGATATGCTGGAATAGAGAGAAGAATGCAAAAACAACATTCTTGGTTGCTTCAGTTTCCATGGGAAGAGGGTACTATTTTTCTGGGAAGAATACAGCCAATTTAAAGGGATGCATTAAAAAAGTGACTGTAAAGACATTTATAAACAGACAAGATCTTGATGCTGTACTTCCACTGGGTCATGCCTTGCATTTCTACAGGCATCCCCACAGCTTCCAGTGGGAGTCTGTGGAGTAATGTCTCTTTAATGAAAGTATCAGAACCTGGTAATTTAGGCTTAGTCTGTGGTTGTTGGATTTGTTATTAAAATCAAGAAGACTCTGCACTAAATTGGGACCTTTATTAAGTATGGAGTTAGGTTTTCTCTCTAATTTTAGAGTCTTCTGTTCTCCATTCTTATTCCAAGAGAACAGTGTTAAATAAATGGATATTGCGTGAGAGAGATGCTGATGAACAGGCTCTTCACTTAGGCTAGACACAGAAAATAAATCAGATTCTGATATAAAGGCACTTCACTGAAGTGAAGTTGGGGGAGATATATCAATTTCTGTTCACTGTAGTTCTATCCCAGTGATTGCCATTTTCTTAGGGTAAGTGATTTCCTATGTTCATTACTATGAGCTATGAACTATCTGTCTGTTGACTTCAGCAGTTTGATTCTGTCTTCTTACTTTAAAAAATACACATTTTTGGGTAGACTTAGCACTTAGGATATGACAGGATTGCTGCAATTGTGTTCCTATAGTCCATTGTGAGGAAAGGAGCAATCCTATGTAAAATAGGCCTAATATTTTTATCAAATCAACTTTTAAAGACTTCTGTTGCTGCATATTCCACAACAATTCTGAGACAAATGTTAATAAATCTAGTTACCTTGTGGATGTGGAGTGATATGGGATTATGCCTTTAAAAGTCATGAATCTTCATGGGGTTTTGTCCACTTTTAAAAGTTCTCATCAATTTCCAGGTTTCAGTCTGGCCTTTCCAAAAGCATTGTGCATCCTCAACTCATATTCATTATCTTGAAAATTTTGCTATTGCTCTCCTAAAGGTTTTCTCCCATAAAACCAAAGGCAAATTCAAAGGTCCCTGTCACCTTTGATAGAGTATATTGGTTAGCAGGCAGGACAGGGATAGATCTTTTTAACAATGAGTTAAAAAACAAAACAAAACAATGAGTACAGAAAATCTCACTCCAGAATGACTGCACAGGCTACAGTGACTACCATCATGTGTATGAAGTGGTCGCAGTGGATTGGGAGAAAAAGTTAATATTTTCTGTTTTTTTCTCCCCACTCCTGCTCTTTTATTCATTCTTTAAAAAGTTTTTTGTACACTGGGAAGCTCAGTCACCATAGGGGTTGAAGTGGCTGAAAACTACACTTTAAATTACATCTTGAGTAATTCACAGACAAAATTAAACTGAGAGGTAAGAGCTGAGATTATACCAGCAAAACCAAGATTGAACCAGCATCTCTGTTGATCTAAGTTTTGGGCAGTTCCAGTAGCCCAGAAGGAGCCCCATGACTGCCAATAGCTCTGGTCTAGACAGGGCATGCTGAAATGTTGGCAGGGAAGGTCCAGTCTGTACTTCACTGGCAGTGTTAGACACTTCAGAGGATCAGCATCAAAGGCACATCTTCCCATGCTTTACTTTTGCATCAAGAACTGTGAAAGTTCTCTTTGTGATCTGTGTTTTTACAAAGCTGCCTCACCCCAAAGATCCCTAAAATACTTTGCATGCCAAAGGCCTCTTTTGGATCTGTCTTATATTGGTATAAATGAAAATTACCCTGATGGTAGATCAGAATCAGCCCTTTGTGTAAACAGCATTCTTGAAACTCAGCCTTCTCTTGGGCAGAAATCAATCAGGCTGCTTGTTTAGCCTTAACCCTCCTGTCATAAGCAATAAACTTATTGCTGTGGGAATTGAGAGGGTGCATCCAGAAACCACTTCATGTTTGATGCTCTTGGGTTGATGAGGTAGGACAGGAATGGCCTCTTAGAGGCAGCCAGATATTGCAAATATCACAAATGCAGTACAGCAAAGGGATGTCAGTGCCAGGGTCTCTCTAGTTTTAGTGCAGATGACCTTGTGAAGTCACACTTTTTTACAGAGGTAATCAAGTAGTCAGGCATTTTCTTACAGAGGTGCAGACTCCAGTACCAAAGACTTGTGTGTCCTAACCATAGACTTACATTCTCCATTTACATTCCTTTTAGAGCAGCTCACATGTCCACAGGGTTACACTGACATGCAATTTGAAAATCCTTGGCTGAAATCACCAGCCTGTAGCACAGCTGTGGCTTCTAAACACTGCTGTGGTGAAGAACAAAGAAATAATTTCTAGAGGGAAAGAAGAAGAAATATTGATAACCAAGTGACAGGGCTTCTAATAAACTTTCGAGCATTAGTTTTCACCAGTGCCTGTGTTTGCCTTCATGGTTTCAGCATCCTTCCACTTTAAAAGCTATTTGGGGACAGGGACAGTCATCCACTGAAATTTGTCTATAGATAACTGCAAATTAAGAAAGGTGGGGAGGAGGAAACAGAAACAGGTAGCAACCTGTTTCCTCTCTCCCTCCTTATTTCACTCTATGTAAGTCTTAAATTGCTCCGTGGAAAACTTTTCCCATGGGATATCCTGGGGCATCAAAATATCTCATTTTAATTCATTGGCATTTGTTAGCCAAGGTAGAAAAAAAAGCTGGAGTGCACGTGCATGTATGGGGGATTTGAAAACAAAATAAGCAAACTAAGGCAACTCTGGGAAACAAAATAAACAAACAAATAAATATTTACCTGGGTTTGCCTTCAAAGCAAGAACATTATTAAGGAGTTTGCTCTCACTTCCTTGTGGGGTGTTCCTGGATTTTGCACTATAAAAACACATTGAGAAAAACAGAGTCCCGACCTGGATTCACATTCTTCTTCCCCTTTAAACCCTTCAAGTAAAATGCCCCTACCTTGAAAGCACAGAGCACATCCTGAGGTCCTTATTGGAGAGCTCAGATCTCTCCTTGCCTTCTCCCCAGAAAGGTTGCTAAAATAAATAATGATGTGCTCTAAATAAATCCAGGATTGTTTTCCCTGGAAAGATATCTGAGGATCTTGGGCAAGTGCAGAATGAATGTGGAGGAGTGTTTCAAACCAGAAGGAAAAGATATGCAGAGTTTTCGTTAACTTGCACCATTAAATCAAAGGGTCCAGCAGGGATGTCCAAGGCAGGGGAATCTCTGGTCCCAGCTAGATTTGCTCAGACCTTCCCCAAACTGAGAATTATTACAGGGTTGAGTAGAGGAAAGTAATTTCATCATCTGGGGAATTTTAGCGGTCGTGATTTCATCCTGCATCTGAATTCAAAAAAGACTTAGGAATAAAAGTAGAATTAATCTAATTTTCCCCACAACTCAAATAAACAAATTACACCCATAGAAGGAAGGGAAACACTACAAGGAAAGGAAAAGACATAGAAAAAGAATAGGGAATAAATGAGGCTTTCTCTGATCCCCAGTAACCATGATCCAGGTCCATCCAGGAATCCTTCTCCATCCAATGATCCTTCCTGAGAATTGCTTCAGAGACCACATCTATTTGGCAGGACTAGAACTGGGTGTCCCTGGGGGAGTGTGCATGCTCTCTCCTTTCCTTTGGAAGGAGTCCATGGCATCCCTACACCCTTGAGGTTTCAGATCACAGATCTAAAAGGCCCAATGGGAGAGGTGTGGACAGCACCAAGAACTCTCCTGGTAGGTGTCATTCCCACCAGCTCCTTCACTAGCAGCCTCCCCTCCTGATGCCTGAGTGTTTTGGTACATGAGAATTCAGCCAGAGCTGGTGGGGCTCGCTCCTGCTGAGCAGCAGGGGTGAGTTTGGTTCTGTGGCTCAGGCAGGCAGCTCTGCTGCGGTGTCAGACGGCCCCTGCAGAGGCTGGGGTGACGCCTCGCAGCCCACTGCGACAGAGCCACATTCCCCTTGCTGGGGAATGACACAGCTACCACAGCAGCTCATACCCAGAGCATCTGAAAGCAATAAAGCAAAGGAAAACTGTGGGGAAGCGTGAGCTGCAGGAGCCTGGGTGGGAACAGCCAAGGCGTTTGGTTGTATGGAGAGAATTCATCTGCAGCCATTTTTATACTGAAAGACATTCCAGCCTTGGAGATAAGGCTCTTGTTGAGATATCTCCTTGTCATTCATAGCTTTTAATCCCTAATTTTCATTCTATTCCACTGCTCTCAGACACTAGACTCCTCTCTTCCCCCTCTTACCAATCTACTTTGCAACAGCAAACTTGCTGGGGACTAAAAGCTCGTACCATTACGATGAACATTCACAGCCCCTCCAAATATCTCCATTCCTGTAGCAAAAGGACACATTTCCCTCTGCCAATGCAGACCAAGTGCTCAGAACAGTTTGGCAGGACAGAGGCTCATAACACACCCTGGAAATGTCCATCCTGTGAGGGCAGCAGGACTGGTACCTATTCCCATGGTAAAACTGCCTGGAAAGCAACCCCTGGAAGTGTGCTTAAGCCCAGATTGCTTAAACTTAACTCAGGAAAGTCTCTTTAGTTAATTTTTAGTTCATGAATGCATCATACTTTTGACTGCACTGAGAGCACTCTGCAAGCCTTCCTTGGAGTCTGATTCACAGGAGAATTGGAATTTAAATACTGAAATATTTAATACAACCAGACTCCTTCTGAAATACGAGGGGACCAGAGCGTGAACTCCATTATTTTCAAAAAGCCTGTCAAAGAATGGGAAGGAGATGGAGCAACAACAATAATATCTGGGAAATCTCTGGAAGTTCAAGTCTTATGAGTGCTGCTAGGATAGCCAGCAGTCCTGAAGACATTGGTCTCCCTAATATTTGGCCAAGGGTATCAAAGGTAGATGCCTATTTTGCTATGCCACTTTCACTTTGCTGCATAGAGCTTCAGACAGGCCTGTATGAGCCTAACCCAGGATATACTCCAAGGGAATTGGTATTCAAGGGAGTTTGAAGCCTTGGGAAGGATACCAAACCCCTCTCTTTGGAACAGGATTTAACACAGATTGAAAATCTTCCATGTACTTCAAGGTTTTCTGCTTCATTCCCAGAGATGCTTTGCAGGCCTGTCAACCCTGATTAAATCATTCCAAAGAATTAAATTGTTTTTCAAAGTGATTTGTCAAATATGTACATATATATAAAATTTGTAGCTTGCATGATCACAGTAATACATCAAATTCCTGAAAGTCATTGAGTCCTGCATCAAATTGCCTTCAGTCTAAATGGTTTTATTCTCTTCAATTGGGTTATAAAACCTTGGCCACCTAGTGAATCTGGTAGTGGCTATAAATCTCTGCAGCTGGGAAACTGGAAGGCAGCCCTGCCTACCTTACAATGAGAAGAAACCCTGCTTCCCATTCCAATTCAGCAGTGCCCACAGAGTGTAAAGACCTTTCTGAGCAAAATCCTTCAAAAATGGTAATAAAGAACCGAGGCAAGCCCAGGGAAGAACATATAATTATAGATGCTGTTTGGAGGGCTCTGCTGTATTTTGAAGGACATTTTGGAAGCCACAGCAGTCATGGGATGGGATTTTTGCTCTGCAAGAGCAGGGTGTACTAACAGCACCCATGAGTACCACCATACCACCAAGATATATCACTTTGTTGTAGCCACTGCTTGTAAGGCCCTTAGAAACCTAGTGAGCTACAGTGAATGTTGCTGAACATCTATTTCCCAAGGCTATTGAAATAAGATTTTTTTTTTTATTTTTGGTGAATGGCCAATGAATAAAACAATCCTGACGGAAGAAAACGAGCCAATTCCTGGCTTCTGTGTTAGGATTGAATAAAGAGGATCAGCTCACACAGTAGGTGAAAAGGATACAATATACTTGTGATAAACTGGTTGCCTTTTATCCCATTTTCTTTTAATTTCCATGCTGTCAGGTTTTTTTCCTTCAAAAAATTACTATACAACCTTGTATAACTTTGAGGTCAAATTAGTGGCTCTGTAGTTACTCAAAACATCTCATTCTCTTCCTGCTTTTCTTATTTAGCCATGGAGCCCAGATCCTATTTACCAGTTACATGAACTACCCATGACTGAATGAATGCATCGTTGCTACTGAGCTAGCCAATTCACACCCTTCTCCTTCCAGAATTTGGGGACAGAGTCTATCTGTCCCCAAGTCTCCATTCCTCCTCCTATGTGATCATTCCCATTCTCATAGCCTCATCCTTATTTCCTTTCATTTGCAAATTCACCCATGTCCTTAACCAAAAGGAAAGTGATGCTGTCACAGGCAGCTGAGCCAGTCTGACACTGCATGGGCTGCAAGGGGCAGGAGCTGCCTCTCTTCTCCTTCACCTCCCCATGGCTCCACTCATCCCTGGCACCAACCTGGCTACTTGTGGATCAGCTTTCTGAGCTGATTCAATTTGCTAAAACAGCAGAAAAACTCTAGCCACATGCTTTTCTGGGGAGGTTTACTAAGGGGTTAAGGACCTGGCGCAAGACATGGGGTGAGGCTTCGTCACCGTGGTGGGGAGATGGGAAAGCACAGCAGAGCCTCTGCTTGCTGGCAGAGATGAGTAATCTTTTAAGCCATCTCACCCTATCTCACAGAACTGCATCCCGAGGCAAAGCATTTATCCAGTTTTGGTGCCATATTTTTGATCTCCATGTTCTTTCTGTCCTATTCCTCCTCCAGCTGAAAACCCATCTGGTTTTGATTTTAGTTTCCTTTGCAAGGTTCAGCTCAGCTTGACAGTTGGCCATTCTCATAAGCTGTCTGTACTTTCTGACCTCTAAGATGTGTCTTTTCTTGCTGGTCAGATATGGTTTTAGCCCTTGTTATCCTTTGTTCTGCCCAGTCCAAATGTCCTGTTTGAAGTGGATCTTGCATTTGATTCAGTCTGGAGCCTTCCTCTGTAAAACTGATCCCTCTCCCGATCAAGATACAAGACCAAAGGGTTTTTTTCACCCTTGCCTGTAAAGTACCCTGCACACAGCAGTCCTAGATCTCTTCAACAAATTTGTCCCTTTGGACCGAAGTTGCAAACCCCTCTTTTAACACTTTCATTATATTTACATGGATTCACCTCATGATCACAGGTCCAAAGTCATTATGTTCTCAAGGGATCTCACAGTCTACAAAATCAAACCTAAAAACTCATCATCTTGTATTTGTTGCATAACTGAGTGAATGAACAAGTCAGCCCACACTCAGGGCTGTATAGGCCTTTTTTGATAGCATTTATTTACCAGTGCATGTGTGCAGAATGAAAGCTTCCATAACAAAACAATTATCACTTGTATATGTATTGATCGATCTTGATCTCTCTCTACCTTCCTTTATGGAGGGAGAGAGAGAATCTTAGCTTAAAGTCCAGCCTGAGAACTATAGGAAATTCCTGGAATGACTCAATCTCAGTGTCTTTAGCCATCTTACCCTTTATCACTTTAACCCAAAGGTGTTTTGCTCTGCTCATGCAGTTCTTGTGCCCTGGCATTCTCTCCTACCATCGCTGTGCAGTATTACTCCTTTCTCTAATCTTTGTTTCTGCCTCTCCTGATCAAAACCTATCCCTCATTACCTGCATTCCAAAACCAATGCTATTCCAAGATCCTCTATTATCCTTAAAACATCCGGTGTTATAACTTGCTTTGGTAGTTAAATCCTTCCATTTTATTGCTAATGCCTCTTTAATCAATAGAAAAGTATTTCAGTGCTTCTACTGACCAATATAATTTTTCTACCTGCATCAGACAAAACCTTTTTATTATCAAATTATCTATTTGATTATTTCTTGCAGCAATAATTTTTCCTTTCCACAAAATCCATTTTGCTGTCCCACATGACAGCACACACCATTTTTCCATTATGCACTGAATCTGCTCTTCCTCTATGCTGAATCAAGGTGTAAGAATTTCATTGATTTCTCTCCAACTTTCTCCCTCATTTCTCATGAGGTCTTCATACCTGATTTTAATCCTACAATACCACTCTCTCTGCTGAGGTGATAGCAATCCACTGAATATCTTTTTCTTTAGTTATGCCCCATAATCAACTGTCTTAAAATCATCCTTCTTGATGAATATCTGAGACATTTGCTGACGTCCACATAATGACTTTTATACCCTTTCCAGAGGCTGAAAGGCTCATCCAAGATTTACTTTGTATGTCTCTCCTAAGTGGGCATAATTATCCTGGATTCCCCCTCACATCCTTTGGGGACTTGCTGTAGCTTCTAAATCCACATTGTAGTTCCCACTCTCTTCTGAATATGTTTGGTAATATGGGAATTTACTGGCCAAAGTAATTTCCTCTTTCTGGTCATTGAGGGAACCAGGGACCACACTGTGGCTTTTGGAATTAAATTCTGGCTTCATCCATGTCTCTTGAGCAGCAAACATGCTACACCTACCTCAGGCTGGAGCCACAGTTATGGTTGTTATGAGAAAAGTTTACTCTGAAGAGCAGAGATCTGGTGTCTAGGTAGCCTGATCCTGGGGTTTGGGTTTGGTACCTGCACGCTGAGTTAGTGTGCAGAGTTTCTGCAGTGTTTAATAAGGGCTCTGCTCATGCTGCATCTTCTGTCGATGCTACTCCTCTCCCCAAGCAAGTTTGTCAAAAACTTGTAGGTGTTTAATGTCCCTAAGAATCCTCGAAAACTTAGCTGAATGTGGCTGAACAGTTATTAGGAAATGAGCGAATACACACACACACCCCACACATAAACCCCAACTCTATAACAAAACCAGGCAAAAAGGTGCTAATATGTATTCATCTTTAGCTAAGCACTGACAGCAGGGCAATGTATTGTCTTTGCCGGTCTTATTTTCACTTGAATGGTTTTCCTTTTATTCCCTGTGGTGTTTAAGGTCTTCCAAAAGAAATACAAATGATCATTGGAAATGAATAGCTGGTTGTGCACGGGTGTTGGGAGAGTGCTGAAAATGGGCTTTCACTCTGCATTCAGTGGGAAAGTGAATCACTCTCACACAAAGCTAGAGCCTCGAATGTGAGGAGGGGAGAGAATGAAAGCAGGATGTGATTCTCAAATGACATTTGGTGCTGTTTATCTAGTGGAACAGTGCATAGATTCGGTGTAGAGGAAACACAGCATCTCACTGCTGGGAAGCAACTGCATTCATTTTGAAGTGATCTATTAGCTCTCAAGTCCTTTAAGAAAATGGAGAATAACATTCAAAAGAGACAGAAAAGCAGAGGAAAAAGAAGAAGTAGGTCCAGTCTGAAGGCTCTGGGAGGCTGTGGAGGGGCAGAAGTCTGGATATAGCAGACTGTTGTCTGCCCCAGATAGACCTGTAAAGATGATTTATTCCATTCTTGAATTTTGCATAAAATCTCAGTCTTGCATAAAAGCTGAGTGCCAAAGTGCCAGAGCTGAAGATAAGCTATTCAAGAGCTAACTGGAAGCTCTGGGGGTGTATAGGCTTAAAACCTACATCATTACTCCATTTAAAGAAAAGGTGGGCTTAAAACACAGTCATTGTGTGGGGTGGGTGTGTGCAAATTCAGCCTGTTTGAAAAACAAAAGTGAGGTACAGATGAGTGTAACAGATGTGCTGGAAGGTTCTCTCTTCCCTTCCTTGTACCCTCCTCTGCTCAGCTTCCCTGCTTCATGCCCACACCTTGTGGGTGCCTCTGACATTCACCAGCTGGGCATGAAGGCCTGATCCAATCCATGTAAACCCCCATTGTTAATTTGGAGATTAGTACTTCACCGTGTGTAAAGTCCGGGTGCTCTTGGATTCAACCCCCAGTTGATGTAAGTCAGTGAAACTTCATTGATTTAATTTCCACCAGCTTAGGTGAGCCAGTTCTGAGAGACATGAACACCATTAGCCTCATTTATCTCCTCATTTCTTCTCAAAAACTACTCCCATTTTTCCAGCACTGCAGGAACATTGGAAAACTAATGACTCAAAAGTAGGAAAAACTTGTCCTTAAGTTTAGATATTTTAGTAGCTGTGAAAAGGAGCAGATCTTCAGTTTGTATGAGCAGGTGGAGCTGAAGATCTGTAGAAGAGACGTAGAACTCGTGTCTACCTGTACTTGCAGAACTCCCTGTGCACCCTGCCCAAGGTGACATTTGTACCAATAAAGGGAGTTCTGAGATGGTGCTCAATGAGGCGACAGGGGAGAAATAGGATGGATTGTTCAGAAAAGGAATAACTCTCCAATGCAGCTTTAGTGGGGAGTGATCAACACTGTTTTATTCTTCCAGGCAGTGTGACCTTGTCCAGAAATGAGGTTCTGCTGACCTGTTGTATGTTTTCTCCAGGGAAGTAGTGAGCCATAGAATGACTTCCTACATGTAGGTACAAGTGTAGACATTCCCCTAAAAGCATGATGTTGAGTACAGAAAAGTGGAAGATGGTGCCATCCCCAAGGCTTTACCACACCAGGTGGTCAGTGGGTCTGTCTCATTGAGGGGAAACTGATTTCTGAAAACCAGATTTTCTCATTCCAGTGCTAAGCCACAGCTGAGCCTGTACTGGCTGGGACCCTGCTGGCAGGATGCTGGGGTTGGGTGTGCCCTGGGAGGGCATTCCCAGTGCCATTCCCTCCATCCAGGCCTGGGTACGTGCCTGTGCACTCTCTCCAGGTCTGAATTTTCTCCAGCAGTAATGAGCTGCCCATGCTGCCTGCCCTGTCACAAAAAACACATCCATCCCCACAGAAAGCAGCACACTCACAGCAAGCCTGGCTCCGTGCTCCTGCAAGCCCTGCCTGAATTAAGCACCTATTTGAATTTGTAGATTTGTAGGCTTTAACTACCATTGGAGTTTCATAGAGCATAATTACTATTTTTTGTTCTCTTTTTTATTGGTGCAATGAATCCTTATTGGTAGTTTGTCAAAGTTACATGCAGCATCTACCCTGCGTAGTGAGGAGAAAAAAACAGAGCAGCTTGCTTAAAAATGCAACAATTTAAAATTATCTGCAAAGATGCTTCTGCTGGGTCAGGGAGAACAGGCACAGAGGCATCTCACTTTTCCTTTTTTTCTTTTTTGGTAGCAATGTCTGGATGGTGGCTCATTATCAGTTGTAAATTACAGGGGGTGGGGAAAGGGACATGAATGACAAAGTTCAGAAACAGCATCTGCTGAAGAAAAACAAATGAGGTGGGGGGCAAAGCAGGAAAAAACAGATGAAACACTGTAATTGCTTGGCAACAAGTTGCTATTGTAATTTAGAAAATTGGAAGCATCCGTTCTCAAACAGTTCTAGCTTTATTTCGTTCTTCTTTCCCTGTGAGTGCAGCCCTTGTTCAGCGATCAGCTGTGTCCTCCTGCAGGATTACAGCTCTGCTCACACGCAGCAGTAATGCACCCCTCGTGTTTGGTTATGGGCCATCGAAGAAAAGCATTTTGTGATTGTTTTGCACTGCAGTCATTTAACAAGATTAGAGATAATTTGCCCCTTGGAATGCAAAACTGTTTCTACAGGTGCTTAAGCTTCCTGGCTTTTGGATTAGAGGCCTCATTTTGTTTTGTGCCATTGCATTCAGGAGGTCTCCAAGGACTGTAAATAAATGAACAGCGACCCTCCGCAGCTGGGAAACTAATTTTCCAGCCCAAGCTGCAAGAGTTGCAGCTTACAAAGCTCAGTGGATGCAGATAAATATGTGCATGCTAATGTATTAAGCGTGGTGATTAACTAATACTGGCTGTGCCTGAATGCCAGCCATTTGGGGACTCCCAGAGAAACAAGCCTGCCCAGGGAAGGAGCAGGTTGCTGGAGGCAAGCAGGAGGTGCAGGGGTGTCAGAGGTGGTAAAAGGGGTGGTGGTCATTCCCACTGACGCTGGCACAGCTCCTTCACACCCCCCTGCCTCCTTCTCCCAAGGGAAGAGAACAAACTCCTGCCTTTGGCCATATCCAGGAGAAGTCTTGTAGGCGTCCCCCAACATGTGGAACCAAGGATGTAGGGATGCCATGGACTCCTTCCAAAGGAAAGGAGAGAGCATGCACACTCCCCCAGGGACACCCAGTTCTAGTCCTGCCAAATAGATGTGGTCTCTGAAGCAATTCTCAGGAAGGATCATTGGATGGAGAAGGATTCCTGGATGGACCTGGATCATGGTTACTGGGGATCAGAGAAAGCCTCATTTATTCCCTATTCTTTTTCTATGTCTTTTCCTTTCCTTGTAGTGTTTCCCTTCCTTCTATGGGTGTAATTTGTTTATTTGAGTTGTGGGGAAAATTAGATTAATTCTACTTTTATTCCTAAGTCTTTTTTGAATTCAGATGCAGGATGAAATCACGACCGCTAAAATTCCCCAGATGATGAAATTACTTTCCTCTGCTCAACCCTGTAATAATTCTCAATTTGGGGAAGGTCTGAGCAAATCTAGCTGGGACCAGAGATTCCCCTGCCTTGGACATCCCTGCTGGACCCTGTCAGGCTGGCTCCCTGGGATGCTCAGGAACACTGTGCTTCTGTAATTCCCAGACCTCTGAGGCCCAGAGCACCAAGCACTCTGCCAAACTAGCCATGATCAGTGGTTTGGGGGCCAATCCAAAGTTCAGAAGTTTATTGTTTGAGATCTTTCTGTGCCATAGGTCATCTGGCTGCTTTGAACAAAATGCTGAAACATTTCAGTGTACTTATGAGTCAGGGGACAGAGAACCTGAAGTTCTACAGGTTCACTAATAAAGCATTTAAAAAGTAATTTAGGTGAGTTTCTGTATTTTTATACAGATTTTTACAGTCTTCAGATGTAAAAATGGAAAGGAAAACTTAGGAAAACTTGTCAGAGGAGGCAAAGGTATGTTCAGCTACAACGTGTCAGCAAGAGGATTGGCTCTACTCCAGTGTAACCCTCACTGCTTTTTCCCACCTGCCACAAACCATCTACTGGTGGTGAAGCTTTGGTAGCATTAGTATTTTTGAGGGTTAGGGTATACAGTGGGGTCAAATGAGCACTGGCATCAGGCAAGGGAAGCAACAAGATTTACCAAGTACAGGTGAACACGAGGATTCCTTCTGGCACCAGGTACTCCTATTAACTTAGCTCAAAGGTGATAAAACTCTTAACACTGTCTTTTCCCTCACCTTTATTTAAAAAATAAGGTTAGCTGACCCTTTCAAAATTATCTACCATTTTAATGAAGGTCAAACTCTTCTCAGAAATGCTCCTTTTTTTTGGTTTTGTGTTTTTTTTTTTCTTTTTGGCTCAAAACATTATTCACCTCTACTCCAAGAGATTTAAAGAGCACAAACAGCTTCAGTGATCAGAAATGCGTTTTTGGCAAACAAAATATTTGCAGAGAAAATTTTGCCCAGATGCACTCATAAGAGTTATTGAAAGCTATTCTCACTGTTCTTCTAGTAAAATGGCAAAATAGAATGTTCTTACCCGACACAGAGATTACAAGAATAAATGTTTTAAGAAATGTGACTCACACAGTAGGAGCCAAAAAGACAGGTGCTGTAAATTATGTCCCCTGAGGAAATAATAATAACAAACATCCTTACAGACTGACAGGGTATCACATGAAAAGAGCAAATTCCCCCTAGTTCATCTGTTTCAGCCATCTGAGCCCTGGACTCACGGATGCACAGTTTGGTACCTGCCTTTGCACTGATGAGTGGGAGCAGATTTTGCAGAGGAGGCATTTCTGCAGGAGGAGTGACATTGAAGTTTCCTTCAAATTTGCTACAAGCCACCAGGCAGCCACTTGACAAGCAGCAAAGTTCAAGCAGTAGCAAGCAAAAAAAGAAGGAGAAAAAGCAGAGGTAGTACTGAGAAGCCTGTCCAGAAAGCACAACTCAAATAACCAGACCTACTAACTAGACAGCCACATGAAGAGCACGTACACCTTCAGAGCAAGGTGATGCCAGTGGGGATTGGACTCAAACAGACTTTCCAGATGGCTGCATATATTGCTCAAACTTCATGCAAATACTATTTGCATGGGCTTAACTGGTTGTGTACAGAAAATCCCGCTCATCCCCCAAATGAATGGAAAGCAATGGAAAGCAAGAAGAAAAATATGATTGGCGGCACACAAGTAAACATGCAAGTTTCATATGATGCAGTGCTTGTGAATATCTGATTGCACCCCCTTCACAGCCAGCCCCTGGCACCCAGGGTCTTTCACTAATGCCCAGCCCCTATTCCAGAGATTTATACTGCAATAATGTCCCATTCAAGGTTCACCCCACTTGTTTAGGTGCTGCAAGCTGCCATGGACCCCCACAGTTCCTGAAATTCAGTGCACAGGCAGATGAAATGTAAGAGAGCAGAGAAACAAGGGCACAGGCAGTTGGTGAGGTTTGTTTGTTCCCAGAGGTGAAGTTTCCTCTCTGCTGTTGGGAGCACTTTACAAGCACCATGACAGAGAGGGACCTTAAAGGCAAAAGGAAAGGAATTCTAAAGGCTGCTCTCTTGGGAAAGACTAATACTTCAGTGGATCATCCTTCCTGAAGGAATTCTACCTTTAATTCTGTGGGAAGTCCAATAATTTTAAATTTTAGAAGCGAATCTGTGGAGTTGTATTCTATTTGCTATACATTTGTGTTTATCAAAGAGGGGCTGCTTGCATTATGTGAGCAAAACCTGTCCACTCTGGAGACACCCTGGAGCTCTTGTCACTGAGCCCTTCCCAAGTAAAGCTGCAGGTGGAGGTAGCTTGGCTGAGCCACTGCTCCAATTTTAAACATGCAACAAGGTGTCTGTGCTAGGTCTGGCTGCTGGCCTTGCTGTCAGTGCTGGAAGGGTATCCATCCCCTCCAAAGGACAGATGGGATCACCCCAGTCTGGACTTGAGTTTCTCTTTCCCTTCTGGGAGCAAGGGAAGGTACTTTAGGCATATTTGGTGGGGGACCAGACTGTCTTGGGTAGCACTCACCACCTTCCCTGGAGCAAGGGGCTTCCTTCCGCTGAGCATCACCACCAAGTGTTTTAGGGCAGGTTATTTTTCCTGGGAGTTGCATGCAGCCCTGATTGCCCAGAAGAGCATAAGTGAGCATTGTTTCCCCCACATTGTTCCCTGGCTCTCCACTTTTCCCAACTCCTTCTTACCTCATCCTCCCCTTGCTGGCTAGAGAGCTGTAAGCCGCTGATTAGCACTTCATTTGACAAACAGGAAGTGGGGAAGAAAAGCATCATTTTCAGAATTAGAGCCTCGGAATGAATTGAAGAAAGAAAGGGGGAAGAAGGAAAAAAAAGAAAGCGAGCCTTGCACACTTTCCTAATTGCTCGTTAGAACCAATGGCCTTTGTGGTTCCTTCCCCCTGTGTCTTCTTTATAAAAACGTTTGCACAAGACATTGCCATTGTCTGCCAGACAGCCTCAGGGTAGGACAAAATGAACTAATTGATTTGCAGTTATGTCGTGGTGAATAGTGCTAAACATCCATCTGCGGATTCCTTGTGAGGAGTGATTAATAATTTGTACTCCTGGGCCTAGAAGCCTGAATACCCTTTTTTCATGTAAAACTGAAGCGTTTCATTCTCTCAGCATCACAGATATCTCGTCTACATTGTGGTCACAAGGAGAGGTCAGGAGTGCCGTGCTGGCGATGTCGCACAGGCGGGTTGTCGATGTGTGGGTAAAACCCAGCACTTGGGATTAATGGGAATTTGTCAGGCTGACACACAGGACTGTACAGCACTCCTGCTACGGCCATTCCAGTGCAGATGTTCCCCATCCCTTGACATTGTTCTAGGGACAGAGTATTTTACATGTGTTTTCAAAGTGAGAGCTGAGAGACTTAAAATTTATTTCAAACACAGAACCAAAACTTAAACTGAGACTGTTTAAGGAATTAGAACTTGGATTTGAATTTCAGGGCTTTTCTGGCCACTGTCTCTATAACCATCAGAGGGAAAATCCCAGCACCAAACACACAAAAGTGCTGAGGAGTTTCAAAGACAATCAAAAAAATTTTACTCAAATACCACCTACGTGTTGAAAGATACATGCAAATTACCTTAAAGTGCCAAGTAAAGATATGGTCTCTACAGGAGCTCCTGCTTTACCAGGATATTCATCCTGTGCAGTCAGAGCTGCACAATTCCAAAATTTAAATGGTGAGCCTTTAGGGTTGAGTCCCCTGTGGGCATTTTGTCTTAGTCTGAGCTCAGCTGTGACAGCGTGTGATCCCCTCTCCCAGCCATGTCTTAGGCTCTTCCTGGTTGTGTCCACAGCTCCACCATTCATTCTTGGTCCTTTCCACCTCCACCTGGAATGAAAAGCTGGTAGCTGCTCTCTGAGCCATTTCCTGCTTCCTAATGAAATCTACTGGCCTCCTGGAGGGAAAAAAAACATTGACTCAGCCAACTCTTAATGAAGTCATCTGTTTTCATGGTGTTACTGGTGCCCTCTACTTTCCCAACTCATTAAAAAAATTAACAACCTTTAGATACATCCAGAGATCCAGAGATGAGATCTACTTGGTCAGAGTAAATCAATGTCAGTGGAAAAAAAAACACTTGTCTTTCCCTTGTGACCCATTTTTACATCTTCCTAGATTATCTACATTTTATCCTGTGCTTTGAACATTTTGTCTGAGTGCATCTACATTGATAAACAGATGCCCGTGAGGCCATGCCTTTGCTGTCAGCTTGCTCCCTGGCTGGTTTGGACTGCTGCTGCTCTCTGAAATCAAACCAAGGCATAGCTCTGGGAATGGCTCTCTCCAGGAGCTGGTCTGATATCTCAGATTTGGCTCCCTTTGTGATTCACAGTCCTACAAACCCACTTCAAACATACCTCAGGAGGTTTTGCATCTTCGAATGTCCCCTGATGCTCTGCTGTGTATTCACACCACATCCCATTCATATCCCATGCCATAAAAACCAGAATGTCAGACTGCCCATGCCTGGGTCTGAGGGACAAGGACTGACTGCTGTCCTTTGGGAGAAGCATGGACAGAGTTTATCTCTCTGAGACAAATAGGCATAAGGTACAAGAGAGATTTGTTTGGTTATGCCATGTCTGGGTCAGGTTTCCTTCTTGGAAGCCTGGGATGAAGCCCTTACAAACACTTCTCTCCTGGCAGTAACCAGTAGGGCAAAGAGAGACAAAGGTTTTTAAAAGGAGTGTACAAACCCCAAACATTTGCATGGTAGAAAAAGGCTAGAACATTTAATAATTCAATTTTCTCAGACTCAAACAATCAGCCTGGTGATACCTGGTTGTTTTCCTCTCCTGACAAGTAAGAGCTTCTGGGGAAATTATCTCTTCCAAGTAAAAGTAATTACTGTAAGTGCTTTGCAAGAGTATATTTGGGTAATGTATTTGATGCAGTTCTGAAAATTATTTTGTGAGAAAATAATAAGCTAGGAGAATACAAAGTGCCTATTTCAGAGAACTTTTCCTATTACCTTTTTGGGGGTGATAGGCTCTGGCCACTCATTAAATATAATGCAAAAGCTTTATAAATATGTGGTGCTGTAAGAGGAATGAGATTAGATTGGATGAGGCTTTGGAAAAAGTATCCATTTAGAAGACTGTTTGCAAGATTGATGATCTCAGGGAGTTCTACAGTCCAAGGGAAGGAGCAAGGCTATGGGTATACTGTCATATTCTTTCTTTAATTTTTCATTTGGGGAATTTTGGGTTGATTTAGCACACTGCAACACAATGACCTGAGCTTAAACAGATGAAAAGGACAGGTTTGGATGCTTTATGGTGACAAACTGTTTATAATCCATGGTCTTGAATGACTGTATGAGTCCTCCGTGTTCTGAGTTTCTGAGAGTAATAACAGAGGGTCAGCATTTCCACACTGCTGAGCTCACTTGTGAAACTTATTTCTGCAGTAGATTACTGAGGTCAAGAGTGTAATCCAATTCAGAAAAATCAGTGGAAACATAATAGGAAGCATCGTTATGACTAATAATGCTTTCTGTTATGTTCCTACTGACTTTTCTGAATTTAACATTCATTTGTGCAAATCCATATAGCACTTACATCTTGAATACTGGAAGCAGTTTGTGTCTGTTCACTTCTAAAAAGATATAGCAGAAGTATGGACAAAGATAAAGAATTGCTCAGATCAGAATAAGATAAAGGAGGCAGCTCCTTGCCCCATGTATGGTTCAGTTGAGGAACCCTTTGCTGCAGAAGTGGTGGGTGCAGGAAGTGAGTTTAAAAAGCATTTAGATATGATGGGAAAAAAAATCACTGGGGACTATTAAGAAAGAATAAACCACCATTAAAATAAAAAGCTCCCAAAGTCCCATGTCCCACACTGCTGGAGTGGGAGGAGGATGTTCTGGAGTGGCATCACTGCACGTTATCTTAAAGCTTTGCTCCCTCTGTGCATCCTCTTCAGCTGTGGGAAAACAATGGATCTGTGTTAGTAGCAGAACTAAAATCCCCATCTCCTGAGTCCTTTCCTTTATGACTGTGGGCAGCTGACAAATTGAGCCCACCAAATCTAGTTTTATCCCAAGCAGGAACACAAAGTCAAAAATCTAGGCTTTCTTTAGTGAGACAAAAGTCACTGAAAAGTGTTCAATTTCAACTTTTCGTGCAGAATTGCAACATCTGGCAGGCAGGTAAAATTGGCCAGTCAAAATGAGAGGTGCAGCGTTTTTCAAAGAAGAAAGGCAGCCTTAATATGGACCCTTAATGCCAAGTGTCTGGGTGTCCACGCTGGGAGGAGGAGATGCTCTGGGGACAGTCCGTGGCTCCTATCTCAGAGCAGCGCTCAGGCTCTGCACCAAACACGGCGCAAACAGCAGCGCTGGGGCAGCCCAGGCAGCACCCACCCGCAAAATTCCTCCCATTTCTCCCACTTTTTGCCGGAGTGAGGGGCTCGGTGGCTCGGGGACAGAGGATGGAGGTGCCGACAAGCGCTGGCGTCTCCGGGCACTTCAGACAGAGGCATTGAGCGGCGGAGAGCCGCGCATTGTGCCCGGCCCCAGGGCTGCCTCCTCTCCATTTGTTTACCACACATCCTGTCTTCTTTTCTGTTTGCTTCACACATCATCGCCTTCATTAATCGTCCTCCCCGCTCCCCATTTGGGCCTTTGGATTTTCGGCTCGCCATGGGTAATTCTAATTACCTCAGACATGAAAAAAAAAAAGAAAAAATAAAATAAAATAGGAGCTTAAGTAGGTGCACTTCATTCTTTAGCTGCCTTTTACAAGCAGTTCAGTGCTGGCTACCAAGGGAATCTGATTAAACTAATTACCCTGATTGGCTTGTTTAATCAACTGCTTGGTTTAATTGGGCCTCGCTAATGCGGAGCGGTGGAGTCCGTGGTGCGTAATGTGAGAACCAGGAGACCCGAAACAGCGGCGGTGACACCGCCACAGAAACCCGCCCGCATTCCCAGCCTGACGGGGACTCCAACAAATGCGGACCTCAGCCGAGAGCCCTGTATTCTCAACTGTATTCTCAAGAGCCTGAATGGGCTGGAGGTTTTAGTGATAATTAAAATTGCTAGGGGAAAAAAAAAAAAAAGGAAAAAACCTCAGCCCTTTCTCATTAAAGGACTTGTCCTTTCCCCTTCCCCCTCAGTCTCCAAACTCGAAGCAATATCGGGAATCCTGTCTGCCTCTTTCAAACAACACTTCAATTCATCAGGGCAAAGAATCCTTCGTCTTCCCCCATCCCTGAGATTTTTCACTCCCATTTACAGTGTGCGTGGCCCAAAGTAAATACACAGACAACAGGGTTACAAATTACCTTGCACTAGGTAAATCCACCCTGAGTACCTAGGGAGTTTGTGGAGTACAAACAGCTTCTGTGTAAGCATCCTAGCAATAATGGGCATTCCTATAGCTCTAATTACTAGAACAATAATAACCTGCAGGGTGTCCTTTTCCTCCTCCCATCTCAGTGCCGGCTCCCCACTCCCTTCCCTGCCCTCCACTTGCTCTCGCAGTGGGGAGGGGTGAGGACGAAGAGCCAAACACACGGCTGGCTTAGCAAAGCTCCACTCATCTGGGTCCAATATGTTTTATGGTGACATGCAGACTGGATTTGCTGCTTCCTGAGGATTTTCTTAGAGCCAACGACATCCTGCACACCGGTGGGTGCTGGCATGAGTGTGACAACCCTGCAATCAGTACTGTAATTCAGCACAGGTATTCCTTGTGCCACAATGTGAGCCACTTGGGCAAAAGTCAATTTGCCCAATTGTCATAAATCTCCAATTACCATCTGTAAAATGGAGAACGTAGCAGCAAAATGCACCCACTTTAAGCCATGGAAAATATAAAGGTATCTATAAATGATTTAGCGACTTTAGACTGCCTTTGTACCTGATGGAGAGAAATGGACATTTATGCCTATTTCAGATGTCCACTTCACCTTACCCTAGGAATACCTTTTACTTCTGCTTTGGGTATGAAGGGAACTCCAGTGTAACTTGGTGTCACACCATGGCCAAATGAGTCCTGCCATGGCTTTTGGGATGAGGACCTTAGGAAAGGCACCAAAGCTCTTGCAGAGCCCACCCTATGCTTGTGAGGGTGTTGGGGACATAACCTCTTACCAGCCTGGCATCATCCCCTGCAAGCCAGCAGAGCAAACTGTGCCTGCTTCCACTGTGGTCACTGCCTGACTCTGAGCTCTGCCACATGTTGGCCCAACCTCCCCACTTTTGATGGGCGAGGGGCTATGCACAGGCATGAACGACTTACAGAAGTGGTCTGGTGTAATTTATGATCACAAATTTTGAGGAGAAGAAGAGACAGCTCCTCCAGAAGTGGTTGGCTGGACTCCTGTGTTGGCCCACATATCCCCTGGCTGCTGTCCCCTCATACCTCAGCACCATACACAGTGGGTTGCTTTCAAATTGCCTCCAATTGTCACAATTTTTTCCTGACAAAACACTGAAATGTTCTGCAGATTAGTAAAATATGTGCTTGAATTCTGTAAAATTCAAATATGTTGGGATTTTTTTGGTAAGTCATATATTGTGGAAGTCTCCTGTAACCCACAGCAAATGAACCCCATGGTTCTCAAACCTGGCTTCAATTGCTCTAGAGAGGTCTCTCCTTTTAATTTTGTGGTCTGCTCTGGGCTGAAAAAAGTCTATATAAGTGAGTAGGTGAAAGCATTTAGAAACCACAGAACTCCAGTATTGAGCTGAAAAACAAATGAAAATTTTTCTCCATGGATGGTGTGTGTTTTATATCCCAACTGACCATGCTGGGAAGGTCACTAGACACTGATCAGCTGGGGTTATCTCATTGACCATCCCAAAAGTACTAGCTGCAGGATGCTCAAGTTAAAGTCACAGCAAAACTCATTACTATTTTTATGAGTGAGAGTATGGCATTTTTTACTGGAACATACCCAGTCAGACATGCTACATAGTGGGGGAAAAAGCAATAACCATTTGCTAATATTTCAACTTGGGGTAGTCACTTGGGGTAGTGCTGTGGTGATCCCCCTCCCCATCCTCCTGCCCGGCAGCATCCATCTGGGACACCTAGTGAACGATTGGTAAACACAACTTTTCCCAGCAAGACAAAATCTGTTTCTAACTCATGACCTGCTGACACTCGTTCATTATGTGGCCTTCTTGTGAGAGACAGGCTGTTTAGGAAAACCACTGCCCTGTGCAGCCATCCCTCAGTGACAGGACAGGCCCTGTTATAAGGGGTGACACTGAAGGGGTGCTGAGTGGATGTTTTGGAAAGGGCATCACGGCCACGCCGTGCTCCGCCGAGACGACGCGGGGCCATGGGACCCAGTGGGAGCCCGTGGGGCTCAGGAGACGTCCTGGCTGGCCCTCAGTGCTGCTCAAACAGGGCCATATTTCACCAGCACTCTCCCACAGCCACCCCTGGCCTTGTGTGGGGATTTCACCTAACACCTATGAGGATCAATGTGCGGTTTTTCACTGCTGTTCGTCGGCTTTGAGTGAGGCATTATTTGAAATTTTGGGGTATGCATTTGCTCTTGTGAAATCCTTCACCTTACGAACCCTGCAGTGTCCTTCATCCAGAGGCACTGGGCTTGTCAGGGACCTCCCTCTCCTGTAGGCAATGTCCCAGCCTCAGCTAAACATGGCATGCAGCAATCTGTGGTGTTGCTCTCCTGTTCCTCAGGGACAAAAAAGATTCATCCAAAGCCAATCACTCCAGCTACTTCTTGCTGATGAATGAATTAATGGCATTGCAGGGAGAACTGATACTTAGCAAACACTTTCACTTCCCACTCTTCCCACTGACCTCTTGGGAATTGATGTGAGCTAGAGAGAGTGTTTTTCCTTCCTCAGAGAGTCTTCGAGTTGTTCACCTGGCAAGGTAAACAACCTCATTGATCTTATGAGGTTTAGATGAAGATCAAAGTAATTTGGGCATGTTCCAAGCTTTAGTTTTTTGGGGGTTTTTGCATTTTTTTTCTAGACCCACTTATATACCAGTTTTTAGTCTTTTTTTTTCCAATTCCAAAGAGCTGCATTTAAACACCTTATTGCCAACAGGAGGGGAATATCTCCATTCCACTGAACGATGTCAAGTTATCATTACATTCAAACTGCATTTTAACAGCCTTCTCATTTTCAGGGCTTTTCACCTTTTCATTAATACACACTCAAAATCCAAGAGCTGTTGAACTCATACCTTTCCCCATATCCTCTGTGTGTTTCCTAGAGGCATGACAGCAAGAGAGATTTGATCAAGGTCGAATTGAATCAAAACAATGGAGAGCCAGACAGTACGCTCTGGAGCCTTGGCAGTGCCAGAAGCAAATAAAGCCTCTCTGTGTTTATCACTTCATTCAGTCCAGATGGGCCGTTTTCCCCATCCTGCACTCATCATCCTGTATCCATACAAAGCTCTGAATGATATTTCTATAGCATGTTGCTTCAATGAAGTTGTCCTAGAGTGGCTGTACCAGTGGTTTTGAAGTTGCCTCTGTGTCTCTCATGTGGTTAGGCTTACAGATGTCTCCTGTGGTCTCTCTTTCTCTATCAGTCATCATTTCATTCTCATGCCTTCCAGATTTCCAGATACCTCCTGCCTGTGTCTGCTTGAAGAAAGGCACCCTGTAAAGCCCTCCCATGTATTACAAAAAGATCTGCTTCTGGTTTTGCTTCACATAACGCAATGTATGTTTTGCAAAAACCTTGGGACTGACAATCAGATTATTGATCACAGCCAACAATTCTGGCTCCTCTGTGTCTAATCCTACACTCCCCCCTGGAAAGTGGTTTTAGATTTGTTAAACGAATTTGAGGCTGATGAAAAGCTAAGGTCAGATGTATGGGCCTTAAGAAGACAGAATACAGGGAGGAACTTCTTATGTCATGTGCCCTTCTAATTAGACTCAGTCACATATTGTACAATTCCTCCAGCTCAGGCTATCAGTCTTCCTTGGAAAAAAGCTTTTATTCTGCACCAAATCAGGTCAGATATGGCTCATTTGCAAATGTGGCCCATATTTTGCATAGGAGAAGTTCAAGGCATTGAGCACTCCTGCCCATCCATCGCTCCCATCTGCCTGCTGGAAAGAGATTTCAGCAGAGCAACTGCTGTTGATTGTGTTGGCTCTCTCTGAAAACAGACTGCAAGAATGGGACAAGAAAGAAAGATCCAGGCAAAGAGTTGGGAATCAGATGACTCAAAGTTCAAGCTCACATTCAGACATTCAGCCACAGTCCTCCTCAAGATGAAATATTTGGGACACGTGCAAAGCACAGAGTAGAAAATAATATACGTATACCTCAAATCCATGAGTCTGGACCCACTAGAGGAATCCAAGCAGCTCAGTTCATGCAGAGGTGCATCCTTTTACGAGCTTTCAAGCTCAGCTGGTTCTGTTCCTGGGTATTGTGTCTCTGCATTGGCAATAAGCCTCCTAACAATTCACTTTGCTGGTTTTGACACAGACACATCACTGCCCAGGTGTGTACATGGACCAGCTGAAACCAAGCAAGAACATGTGTCTGCACTCTGTTGCTGACAGAAGCCCTTAGTATTTTCCTGGCTTTACCCCTCTAACAGCACAGGCTTTTCAGACACTTTTTAAAGCAGAACTGATTATTTGACCACTCCAAAAAATCTAGCAGAAAACAAAACTGCTGGGCAAAATCAGAAAAAAAAACCAGTAGCATGACCATCCTCAAGGTTATGATACCACAAGGGAACCTATACCACAGGCTGGTTTCAAGGTGTTTCCTCTACAAAACCCTTTTTAAAGAGCTGAGTAACCTCATGGGCTTTGCACTGGGCTCTGAGCTGGTGTGAGCAGGGCTGCAAAGGTATAACCAAGCACAAAATATGACCCTGGCTTAGCCCAGCCTGACTCTGGCAGGGCTGTGCACAAAGCCACAGAGCCTCTGTGAGACTGCCCTCAGTCAGGCTCATAAAATGTTGTACTTTGCAGCTGAGAAGGGATAAATTAAACTAACAAGCATGACAGCTATTTAAAAATAAGAAATCATGTTTCATGGGGTAAAACAACATCTGAGGCCCCAGAGAGTCTGTACTTTGTATTTTTAATAGTCCTCTCACTGCAACAACACTCTCCCCTCCACTTAGCCGGGCTGAAGACCCCAAGTTCAAACAATTTCCCCACTGCTCTCTCCCTGGTTTACTGCAGCTCTCATCTTTACTATCACTCTGGATAACTGTCTTTTGTGAGGAGAAGGGCTCATTAGCCAGGAACTGATAAACAAAGAGGAGGGTGGAAGCAGAGGTCCCTGCTCCCCAGGGCTGGTGGTGGCCTCCCACCCAGCAGGGCTCCGTGCAGCCCCCAGCTGCAGCCTGTCTGCAACGTGCTGGGACAGGCTGTCAGGGGCTGAGCTGTCCCACACCAGCCCTCTGGAGGAATTGTGCTGAGGGTATGAAAAATCTGTGCCTCAGAAGCCTCTGCAAAGGCAGAGTGAAGCTGGTAGCCTTGGACCAGTGTGTGGTGGGTTCTGGTGGCTTTGGGTTACAGAGGTAGCAGAAGCTCATGAATCCCCATTGCAGGGGAAGTGAGGACTTACTTTCTAAAAATGTCTCCTTTTTTTGAAAAACCACAACACCCATACCCATTGGTGTTGCCTACTTGCTCCTAGCTTTAAGGGGAGATAAAACCAATTGAATGAGAATGTAAATACAGTTAAAAGTAGCATTGAGGCAATTTGGCCAAGATTGCTAATGGCTAGCTTCTTCAAAGGAGGATAAATTTCAGGATAAATTCCCTGTGAGAACAAATAATCTGTGACAAGATTACATTAATAAAAAAGATCATCGTGTAAACAACCAACTTCTTATGCACAATCATTCGGTTGCCAGTTCTCCAGATGACAAAATAATGCTGTTCTCTGTGGTCATTAGCATTGGCAAAGACAAAACAAAAGGTGTTAAAGTAATTTAAGGCAAAACAGAACATTTTTCAACTAGAATTTTCACATGGTGACTGCTATGTGAATCAGGAAGCTGAGGCAGGGAAGTTCAGGGCTGGTTACAGGTAAGACCATGGTTTATTCTTATGCATGAAACTCTCAGAGGCTCTTATGATTGAAAACTCTCCAGAGCAGAAGCTGATCATCTTTTCTGAAGTTCTAGCAAACCTTCAAAGAAGAGTATTTCTCTGTGAGACTTTTAACCAGGGCTGTTAATGATAGGATAAGGAGGACAGGTTTTAAACTAAAAGAGGAGAGATTTAATTTAGTTTTTTGTATAAAGTTCTAAAACTTTTTAGAACTTTTGAAGTGAAGGTAGTGAGCCACTGGCACAGGCTGCAGAGAATCTGTGGCTGCCCCATCCCTGGAAGTGTCCAAGGCCAGGGTGGATGTGGCACTGGGCAGCCTGCTCTAGTGGAAAGTGTCCCTGCCATGACAGGGGAGGTTAAACAAGATGATGTTTTAGATCCCTTCCAACCCAAACCATTCTGTGAGTCTGTGGTCTGCCTTTTGAAAACAATTCACAGAGGCCCAAAGACATGGTTAAAATAAAAGTCTGGATGAGTATACAGCATTTACCTTGCGTGGTTCTCCAAGTGATAGGAAACAGGGGTGTTTGATTTTATCTAAAGAGGATTGAAGATGAGGAGTTCATCACCCTCTGTGATATTACAGTTTTATCCTCCCAAAGGACAAGAGGAACAGCAGGTCCTGAGTGCCCAGAATTGTCAGATTCAGCCTCAATATGGACCAGGTGAGTTTTTCAGAATTGATCACTTGGTGAAGCTGAGCGGAAACAGAGCTATCCACAGCCAGCTGCTTTCTGCAAACACCCTCGATCTTCCCATGGTTTAAGAAATCACTTTTTGTGGGCAAAACCTGATTTTTGGGCTGATGACAATCTACATGTGATCTGAAATTGAGATAAGCTGTGTGCTGCAAGTGTAGGCCAACTACAGAATGCCTTTCTGCAGAACTTGCTGGAACATTTGTCATTAACAATGTCTGCTTTTGATGAAAAATAGCTTCACAATTGTGATAGAACTTTTCACAGGAAAAGTATCTCTCTTTTTTTCTATTTCTTGGATAAACAGACTGATAATGTGAAAGCCAAGACTTTACTCTGTAGTATCCTCAGAATTAAAATGTTTACTTTCATTTTTCTTTCTTAATGTTTTTTTCCTTTTTTCTTCCTTTCTTGCAAAGAAAATGTATACTTCTTTGTTTTCTTTTATACCTTTGCATAACTGTCCTTTTTTCTTTTCCTTAGTGGAGAAAAGGTAAGAGGATAACAGTGGAGAAAAATAAGACAAACTATATCAAACACAAGTATTTTAATTTCCTAAGAAACTGAAATCAAGAAAAAGTTCTATTCACATTATGAGCAATGTTAAAGAATTTCCACCACCCCCATCTTATTTAAAGGTTAAAAAACTTTACTTCCTCATGCATGTTGATGACATTTGTTTCTTATTTTTTTTTCTTTTTAGGACTGGTCCTACTCCTAGCACATATCTTTTCCTTCACTTCTCCCACTTTGCACTGGAGGAACATTTTCAGAAGCTTCCATGGGACGTGGAATAGTAGATCCTGTTTTGAAGAGTAACACAGGCTCTGTGGAGCTGCACCAGACCCAGCTGCTCTCTGCCACTCTCAGCTTGTGCCCAGGGCTGTGACTCACTGCCATCACTGGGCATTTCCCAGCTTTAATCTAATGAGTTAACAGCAACAGTAAAGAGCAAGCAAAGAGGAATTAGGAGCTGCATTGCTTGGGATGCTCCAATATAGCAGCCACATCACGCCTCTCCTTTCCCAGGCACATCAGAGGCAGCCAGAAAGTCACTTTGTACCAGGCAGGACCAGCAGCTGTGCAGGTGATGAATCTATAAAGGCTTTACCAGTACAGGATTTTGATCCACGGGACCAAAAATGACCTTTGTTTCCAACAGAGAAATCCATGGAAAAAAGTCTCAAGAAATAATTGGATCTAATGGAAAACAGTTTCATCAGAATCAGCTGTGGGAGCCTGTATGCCACGTAAGGCATGTGCAGCAAGCAAACTACCTCTTGAAGGAAAAAGAAAAAGTAATCCAATCTCTGGCAAATACTTTCAGAACAAAGGAATAAAGAAGACTGTGTTTTGCAATACCTGGACAGCCATTTAAACACTCCTTTTTGCAGAAACATTAGGCTTCTTGCTGCTCCCTTAGTGAGTGTGGATTTGGATATTTGTATCCAGTCTATCCATGGACTATTCCCCAGCCTTGTGATGTGTTGAGAAACAAATGGGCCTGAGCTGTGTGGACACTCACACACCACATTAAACAATGCTTGTTTTACACCTGCAGCCTTGCTGCCAAGAGGGATCTGGATGTGCAGGTCTGCCTCAGACTTGTTCCTCTCCCCTGACTGTGCCTTTAAAAAGGGATCCTCAGGGCATGCATAAAATTAGACACACACATGCCTTAATATTCCTTTCTGTACAGCAATGGTCAAACCTCATTTGAATTGAAGGAATAAGAGTATTTTTTGGCTTTACTTCATTCTTGTAGATGAAGTTTATAAAATTTCTTTTGTTCTGTGTTTTAAGATTTTTCTCTTACTTGGCACAGTGTTTGTATGGTTTTCTCTTTGCTAAATGGGTGACTTTTTAAAAAAAGATAAGAATAAAGAGACTCCTCCAGAGCTAAGGAAGTTGTAGCTTTCATACTCACATTGACATATGCTGCATTTTATGACTGGAATATTTATTTTTATGCTCATTTTTCTCCCTTTTCCATCTTCCAATCCTTTTTTGAAATTTTTCTTTACTCATTATTTTTAATCCCTTTGAGGTAAAATGCTTCCCAGAATTTCATCCCATAGTTTTTGTGTGTGTTTAGATTAATCAAATTAATTCATCCATCCCAGCAAGAGGGAACATGGTCAAGTGGTATTTAGTAATGACACTGAATCTCTATACTTTTTCAGTAGTCACTTCCAGTGAAACAAGCTGTTGGTTTCTTTGGTAAAACAGATGCAGGTCATGGAGGGTTACACTAAACATTATGTGAGTTTGTCAGCCGAAAAAAAGCTAAATACTCAAATGATGAAGCTCACCAAACACACCTGCCCTTTCATTTTGAGTTGCTTCATAAAATGTCACCCACCAGTCAGTCTTTAGCTTTGCTTCCTTTTCCTGCAGACCTTGGTGAACACCAGGTATGGACAACATGAATCCCTCTCTGTATTAATGACTCATTCATAAGAATGGCAGGGGGGATACATTTAGTCTGGCTCTGACAATCCTATTCCTGTTCTGATACAGAACTGCACCCCCTTCTCAGAAATACTGGTAACCCTTGGTGCAAAAATGAACTGTCTCAGTTGTGCAGACAACTCCAAAACCTGCTAAAAAACAGCTGTCAGGAATATGATCCCACAGTTCTTCCACAATGGGAATTGCTATTCTGTTTGTGAGATAGGGGTGTGGGAATTCTCCTTATCAAAATGAGTTAACACACTTTCACTGAAAGTTGGCCAGCTTGAATGATAAAAAGAGTAGGAAAAAAAGTTCTTCTGTCATTAAAGATTAAAAAATGAATTCTGACCCAAGGAAAAACCTGATACTCATGTAAGTGAGGGCAACTTTATATTATCCCACTTTTTACAGCTGTCCTAGGATTCCTGAAGAATCCATGTTGCACTGAAGAAGTCTCAATGCTCAGGAGTCTGAGCTTTTTACCATCTTACAGGGCAAGGCCAGGGTGTCCTTCTGTCTTAGAAAACATTGTGTTTTGATAACTTTTGAAGGCCTTTTGCATTCAGGACATGTTAGAGCAGCTCTTGGTCTACTGTATTTCAGGCCCACAAATTAAGACATTATGGGAAAAATCTCAGGATCTACAAAAGCAGGAGATTGTCTTTTGGCCACTCAACCAAGTAGCAAGTAAGCCTCTGGATCTGGCCCTGAATTTTCAACATGCTCAGTGTTTGGGCTCTCATTTTACCTTTCATTTCTAGAACAAGATCTGTCAGAAATGTCATAAAGTAATTTTTTATGTCTAGAAGTTCCTGGCACCATTTTAATTGACAGAGACACCTCACCCTTCAGTGGATACTCATCTGTGGCCCCAAAGCTCTGCAGATTGCAGATTCACCATCACTGGTGAGAATGATATGGAGAGAAGCCCAAGCAACATTTTGAGTGGTTTTGAGTGTTGATGTGTCATGTAGCTTCAGCTGAGATGGGGACAGTGGATGCTGCTGAGATGTGCAGCAAGTTCACAGAAACCCAGTGCTGAGGCGGCCTGTCCCACACGGCATGCTGCACCTCCCTCCTCAGTGTGGTCCCTGAGCAAGCCGTGACTCCTGAGGGCCATGGCACAGCCCCTTCCCAGGGAATCCTTGGGGAGTGCTGGGCTCGTGCTGTCCCCAGGCACACGCACGCGCGGCAGGCAGCCGTGAGTTACGAGCTGATAAACCCCGCACCCAGCCTGCTGACTTCACAAACCACAAAAATGATCAAATTACTCCCACATTAGGAGAAGTCATCCCATCTTAGCTCAACACCCTATGTGAGGCAGGAGCCCCGATTCTCACGTGCTCTTTAGAGGTTTCCAGAAGTGTGGGCAGAGGTGCAGGGGCCTTGCACCACCTATTAGTTGTTTGTTTATTAGTTTTGTTTGCTTTTTTTCAGAGTTAGAATTAACACAAACATGTTTGAAACAGTTTTTTTTTGTGTTTGGGCTTGGATGTTTATTATATCTTATTAGAAAGTACAGAAAGTATGACAGCACTTCTAGCTTCTTGCCAGAAGTAAGGAAAAATGGCTACAGAAGCAACTGCTTGTGGTCCTAAAAGACCTTGTGGTCTTTTAAGGCTAAAGAGTCTAATAGAGAATTAACACTTATATTATTTATACTTTTGACCTAATAACTACGTTCTCATGACCCTTAGAGTGACACTAACTGACCAACTAGAAACTACTACCTGAAATCCATGAAGAAGAAGGAAGAAGAAGAAAGATGAACAAAGAAAGAGACAACACCCAAAAATCTCTATTTTGTCCCATACTTATTACTATACTATAAAAATCCCAAATTTAAAACCCATCACTCTGTGAAAGCACACATTTTTCATTCACTAAACACTCGTGATTTCTACTTTACCACTCATATTTAAAAGCTGTCTCTAAGGCCTTAGGTCAAAAGCAGTGTTTTTCAGAGGGTCTATGCCTGAAAGCACAGAAAGCTCAAAAACTCCAGATTTCTGGGATCTAACACAGAAGTTTCTCTGCTTTCTGAAGTTCAGGTCATTTCAGTACCACTTCTGATGGTACTTTCTCCTGCAGCAGGACCCCTCTCTTTGCCACCAGTACAGTCACATATACTCTGTGGCTGCTCCTGAACAAGTCCCTCCAGGAAGAAAGTTGCAGCCAACTGAGAATATGACTCCCTCATATTGCCTCTGGCATTTCCTCATCTTGTAGTAATATTCATGCAGAGGACTTGCACGTTAAACTGAAATTAAAACAGAAAAGAGGCAGTTCAGATATTTGTCTTAGTGTGTCTTCTAACAGTTCAGATGTTTTTCTTAGTGTGGTTCCTTGCTTAGAGCCAGAAGCTGAGAGCTGGGGGACAGCAGTTCTGACAGAAAGAGATCCAGTCTTGAGAGGAGAGAGGTTACCTCCATCCTCAGGGACTGTTCCAGTCTCTAATTATACTCAGGATAATAAATTTACCTTTTATTTCCTATTCAGCTTTTTCCTGACTTCAGCTTGCAACCACTAGACCCTGTCTTGCTTATGTCTGTGTAATTAAAGAGAACCTTCACTACCCATTGCCTTTACGGGCAGCCATGGCCCGTGACCAAGACACCTCTTAATCCCATTCCGATCAGCTAACTAAAATAATTTAAAATATTCTAGAAATGCATGCTTTAAGTAGAGCAAAATCAAGCCATGGGGAATTTGGAGCTGTATTGCTGAGGTAGCATAACACTGGACGCTCTATGTGTACATAAATATGTACATTTTAAAGTTGCAGCAATTAAAATACCATGCAGACAGAAACTGCGGAGTAAATGTAATAGCAGAGCCTTTTGTTTTGTTATGCTGTGACTCATTTCACTTAGTTAGGTACTTTTTGTTGCTGTCATTTTGCTTTGTTTGGGTATTTCCTTAAACCTTAAAAACTTAATTTTAGTCAATGCTGTCAAACAAACCAGAGCCACGCACAGGCTGGGTTCTCAGTTAACACCCTGCTCCTGTGTGGCTCAGGGAAAGGAAAGGACTGCAGAAAAAATACAATTTTCCCCTTCTGCTGGTTACTTCTGAGGGCAGTGGTCTGTAACTTGAGCACCAGCACATGAAAGCTGTTGGTGTTCTGCTCCCTCCTTCCTGGCAATCCATAATGCCTCATTAAACCTTCACAGGAGGTATCAAGAGCTGTCCATAATGAATAACTCTGCTTTCATGTAAACTACTTAAAGACAAGATTTCTCCGCTAAGATCAACAGATTACCAAAAAAAAAAAAATTAAAAAAAACCCAAACACCATGGCATTTACAGAACATGTTTCAAAGAGATAAAGAGCCAGAAGAAACACAGATCTTGTTTAAGAACTGAAGCCAATTTAATTTCAGACTGCTCCACAATCATACTCTCCCCTCTTCTCTACTCTTACCAAAATCCCTCTGTGATTTTTTCACTTTCCAGTCTGCTTTTCTTCTATGGTTCCACCTAAACCCGCCTGTCCCAAAGGTCCAGGTTGAATTGCACAAAGCAAGGAATGGCTTTGAAGGCCAAAGTACTAAAAGGGCTTCCATCAGCCACAAAACTGATCAGGCTGCACCTTGGGTGATACCCATCCTTTTTGCTTTGATGGGCATTCAAAAATACCAGCTTTCAGCCAAAAAGAAGAAAAGTGGCTAGAAATGGAAATATCACAGAGCAGTTCTAGATCTGCTTTCAGAGCCAGAGATTCCCAGAAGTGAGCATATTGCTCATATATTTCTTCTTAGTATTATCATGGGGGTTGAGGTTTCTTACTTGATTTGCCATGTGTTCAACCCTGTAATTGGTTAATTGCCTTTCTTTATTGGTTATTCCACAAACCACATCTAAAAATCATAATGCCAGAAGCGGTAAGGTAATTTCCAAATAAATTCTGGGAAGGAAAAGCCAAAAATCAGATAAAAATACTAGTACCAATATAGTCCTATGTATTTTCAAGTACTACAACTTTCTCTAGTGCCGTTGCTATGTTCATTAGGACACTTTTCTGCGTGGCAAAATTCCTGTTTGTGACAGCATGGAAATATACAAAATACAGTGAAAGACATTCATATCCAAGTTATGCAATTGTCAACGTGTTCATATTTTAGTTAAAATTCACTAAGTGACGAGAATGTGACATCCCTTTGAACTGATTTCCAGTTATTTTTGTTTGCAAATAGTTTAAAGTCATTAATCAACAGAGCTTCCTTGAACCATTAACAGAACCGCTGCTCTGCTTTGGTTGTTTCTCTTTGAAGGGGATTGCAAAACCATTTGCTGTAGTTTCAATCCACATGGGTTCCTGCTCTGTATTGCATGTTAAATTTTGGGATGGAGCAAATTCTTCATCTGGTTTCATGTCAAAACCATCTGAAGTCAGAGAGTTTTGCACAGAACTGATGCAGAGCCATAAATTGTCCAAGTTCAGCGTGGATGGGCCCAACTGTGTTTGCTTGAGGAAAGGGTGGGAACTGGAGCAAATCCTTGAGGGAAAATGAGCTAAATTTCAAACAAAAATCAAGACTATGCAAATTTTACATAATTTCAGGTTTCACAGCCAGCATATTTAGAGCTCTTTCCCAAACCTTTTGTCCAGAAAATGGGACCTGGCCCCCAGTGCTCTTCAGAAAGGCTAGCAGAAGATCAGCTGATGAGAGGAAATTTGCCAAGTTTCTCTTGCACAAAGTTCCACATATTTTTACTCCAAAGTACTCATACTTCTGTTATGTTCACTTCTCTGAGCAGACACACATGCAAACTGATGTGGATCTGACGTGTCATTTCCCACATTCAGAGGTACAATCTAGATTTAGTCCCAACAGAAAACAAAGGAGGATGCCATCATTTGTTTGGGCAAAGCTAACCAGTGCGCACAGGGTGCTGACGATCAGAGACTGAGAACAACAAGTGTTAATTTCTCAAAAATAACTCCAAAATAACAACTCTGGAAAAAAAAATCCTCTGACATTTAACAAAAGTATGACCCTGAGGAAAACACAGTCTGATTCTGCAGCAGGAAAAAAATTAAAAAGCATATATGTTTGTTGAATAAATCAGCTTTGCCAGATTCTCAGTCAGCAAACTAGAGCACAGTTTGGTTGGAGCTGGCTTTATATAATATTAAAATTATTTAAGAAAGATGTATTCTCAGGAATTATTTATTTCATGTTCTTTATTAATCCCTACTTCTCTTTCAGATGTTTTATTGCAAAGCAAGAGCTGAAAGCTTTAGAGAAAATGTTTAAATCCTATCTCATCTTCCTGAGCTGCTTCACGTGTGCAAAGTATCGATTTCAACTCAGCACAAGAAGCAAAACAAAGCTTTTCAGAGTATCTCCTGCTAGAATAATTGGTATAAATGGAAAAAATAGATAAGCTTTGGGGTGTACAGGCAGGACTTTCAAGTGCCAAAAAGCATGTTTAACATTTTCCATTGATAAAAGGCATTACTCACCAAAGTGTGTCCTGCTTGATCAAAGCACGATAAATCTAAAAAAAAAAAATCCAGCTAACACTGCCTGGGAACAGAAATGTTCAAACACCGTTTTTTGTCCCTTCAATGATGACAGAGCAACCCTGAAAACTGTGTCCATGCTTTGATTTCCCCAACACATTAATCCAGTGCATTTTGAGAGAGCCTAAGAACTGTAAGAAACCCACATGGGCTGGGGCTGTGTCACACAGGACCTACAAAGGGTCTGATGGGGACCAGGTGAGCCACAAGAGGTATCCCAAAGACTCTGGGTTACCACATTTAAGCAATTGACTTCTATCAGTGTGCATAAAAAAACCCATTGACGCTGAAACCAGAGTTTAAAAGAGAAGAGGCCTGCAGTAGTGGCCATTTACATTTTTTTACCTAGATTGGTCTAATCTGGAATTAAGTTTTAAAATGGTATGAGAGAATGGACATAAATCAAGCATTTCTCCCTTTTTCACAAACTTTCCATAAAGGAAGATGTTATTGAGCTATTGGAAATATGGTTAATTTTCCTAGAGAGAGACATGTACAGGGCAGTGCATAATCCTGGCTATTGCTCTACCAAAAAAAAAACTGGAAATTGATGTGAAAGAAAACAGGTCTCTTCTGAGTGCTGAGATCCAACAGAGTTCTTGGGCTCCCAATGCTTATTTGGGCACCTGACTCTGTATTGAGACCAAGAGGAATAAACTGTTAGTCCCGTGCCCACATGTTCTCTGGACAGCACCAGTGCACCTGGATATCTTCACTCAGTAGGAATAGCAACACAGCAACTGTCAGTTCCATTTGGTTTTGGGGTTTTTTCAAAACCTCCTCCAAGACCTGACACTTCCAGGAATAGAAAATACAACCAACATTCTCCTGAAGTTTATAACTGCCCGTGTTGAATGGTTGTGTCACCAGTGATGATCAGCCTAACCTCCTCCAGAGCTGATCCATGGCTCTGGGGGGCTTCTCCACAGCATGAAATCTCAGGGGTTCTTGTGGATTTGCAGGTGCTTGAGCTTGAGGTGGACAGTTTGATCTGAAATTAACTTCTGTCCAGCTCCATCTGTGGCAGCTATAAAAATTGTGCAAAAGCCCACAAATTTATGCAGGATATTCATGGACGTGACAAAGGTACCTGTTACCCACTTGAGCCTCAATAACCATAAGGGATGTCTTGGACTTAGGACAAATTCACTTTTGTAGGGTTTTTCCTTAGTATTCTTCTACAACCAAGTCAGAACTCCTTGCACACCTGCAGGTCTCCCACTGAGCGACTGTCAGGATTGCACAGTATGAAACCAGTCTTGGCATTTCAGCGTCCAGTAATTATAAGCACATCTGCTTAAGAGCAGTTAGAGGAATGAAAATCCCCATCAATGTGTTTGATGCATGTGTTTGCTTCCCCTTAGAGTGAGGGTGGGAAAACACTACTTTAAAAATCTGTAATCTTCATTTCTCTTCCAAACAAATGTAAACGCTCCCTCAGCTCCCTTGAGGAACATCACTGGAATATGGAAGACCCTCAGGGAAAATGAGAAAGCCTGAGGGCAAACTTTTCTTGTAAATGTGTCCATGCCTGTTAAAACTGATTTAAGATAAAAACAAAATTCAGAGAAAACAACCAAACTCAGGTCCAGGCAGAGAAGTCTTGCATCTGGGATCTGTGGGAAATAGCAGTCACTGTGACATCAGCAGTGGATTTTGGATCATAGATTCACATAATATCCTCAGTTGGAAGGGACTCACAAGGATCATCAAATCCAACTCCTGCCCTGCCTCAGGCCACCCCAAGAATCCACCATGTGCCTGAGACCCTGTGCACGTCTCTTGACACTGTCCAGGTGAGAGCTATTTGTGGCTGTATATGATGTCTCCTCTCACTTCTTGAACCCTGATTTGGGTCCAGCCTCATATTTCTGGCATTGTGAGTTAACTTTCTTGCTCAGAAACAAGTTTGTGAGACTGAAATATTCTATTGTTTATCTATTTTAGCAAAGAAAGCAGTGAGAGCAAAAAGATTACTATTTCATTTATACAATTTTCCTCATTCACAGTAGATGATCTTGGCAACAAGACCACTTATGTTATAAGAACGGTTTTCATATTCAAACAAATATCACATTACCACAGACAATAGCATATCACTACTTGGTGGTCTGAAATCCCATGTCCTGAACCTTTTGTATTAATGTGGATAAGGACTAATGATCCTGGAGTCAGCAGTGTCAGTCAGTGTCACAGTCAACTGAGAAGGGGGTGCTTTGTCTCTGTTTTTGTTTGAATTTCCAACTCCCACGGGAACTTTGCTCACACTGGGCCCTTCTTGACCCAAATACTTCTTGTCTCCCTTCACATGTCCCTTATTAAAAGTAGCCAGATAGTTAGTTAAAAGCTATCAGCAAGAAGAGTGGGTTCTCGAGACATAGTGCTGTCTGTCAGCCTTTGGTCCTGTGAGCAACACCAACCCAAATTTCATTCCACTGATCTGTCATTTTTTATCTTGCATTTAAATGTATTTAACAATCAACAGAAACTGCTTCAGTCTGTAGTGTCCAGCAGCTACTTTTTGGGAGAGGATACAGCTGGTGCAGAGCAGGCAGTGGTTTAGAACCATGGATGGGTGAGCTGCAGAGTCACAGCAGCCCATTCATCAGAGACATCAGCCTGCTGATGGCTCCAGTGCAACATTCACTGCTCTGTCAGATACTCTGGAGTCATCCTGTCTGCCTCACAGTGCTGAGAGTCCTGGCAAGCCAGTTTATCTCTTTGCCAGATATTTGCAGCCCTGCCTGGACTGAAGCTGTGGGGCTCATCAGCACATTAGCAAAGCTGAGAAGGAAATCTTAAATCCTTCATGACCAGACTCTGGTACTTGGGATGACCTGGGGGGGAGATGGGGGCAGAGGAATCTGACCTTTGTGGGTCACCACCAGTATCAGCTGCATTTTGCTCAATCCAGGGGGTTTTGCCTGGCACCACTCATACCCTCCAGCTCTGCAGTGCTTTTCTGGGGATGAAACCCAAGGTGGACTGCCTGTGTTTTGCCATGCTCCTGAATAAAAGCCCTGCACAGTTCAGGGACACAGCTGAAGTGAAATTCAAGCTGACCCCCACTGTGGCTTGCAGGATAACCAAACCTTGGGTTTTGCTATCTGATAGTGTAGACTGCAAAGGTCATTTATGTGCAGGATTTTGTTGAGTACGTGGACAATCCGGTTTTCCTGGGAAGTGACACCAAGCCTGCCAGAGTTCAAGAAACATTTGGACAATGCTCTCAGGCACATGGTGTGACTGTTTGACCTGGGCAGGATCAGGAGTTAGACTCAATGATCCTTGTGGGTCTCTTCCAACTCAGGACATTCTATGATTCTACAGATCAAGGTCAGTCCTTGGCTGCAGCTGCCATGGTGGCAGAGGACAGGCTGCAAAGCTGGCACTGTTTCACATGCCATAAAACCAACAGAATATCCTTTCCTGGGTCACTGCATTGAAATCAGCAGAGAATCAAGCTTGTCCTGCTGATGACTCAGGTGATGCCTCTGAGCACTCTGCTATGCTGAGACTGTGAAGTTGGACGTGAGCAAAATTCCTATCTGGTTAAAATAGGGTGAACTAAAGGACAAAGAAACAGCTCTGTTATTGTCTAGACCTCTAGATCATATCCTTAGAGGCTATGATGCAGTTTATTCAGCAGAGGAAATAAAAGATGCTTGGATAAAATCTTCTTAAACATCCCCGTGCTCTATTATCTTGTGAAAGTGTTTTTAGTGTAGAACTACACCACTTTAATTATATGCACTCCTTCAATAAAAACTATGACTCACACCTCTGCAGAGGAGATAAAAGATGTGTGGAAACCATAAAAACACTAAACCAGGATGTAAAGCCAGCAAAGCTGTGTATCTTCATGGAATATTTTAATGTCTGTCTTGTTCTTCCAGGAAAGCTGTGGGACAATTTATGCCTTTAAAAAGTCTCAGCTTGTAAATATAAATCTAAAATATCTTTTCTAAAGCTGGTTCTGTAAAACAGTTTTTAAAGGATTGATATGGGGTTTAACAGGACATTCTAGGTTTTAGCACCCTGAGTGTTATGCTAGCCATACCTTCTTCCTGTATAAATATAATGGAAACGAGGCAGAAGAGCCTCCAACAAAGATGGCAAACAGAGAGGTGCTGACAGGGTAAGTGTGTTCCTCAGCATGAATCCTAAATGATTAGTGGTGCCATAAGCAGAGCAATTAGACCCCAGCTCCCTGCTCCCACCTGCCCTGTCTCACCTTGCTTGGGGGTCATGCCTGTTCGTTTGGGCCACCTTTCCCTCTGCAGTCACTGGCATTTTAGGCTCTAATTGTCCAAAAGTTTGAGCTTCCTTTCATGTACACACACACACACACACACATACACATACACACACACACACACACACATACACACACACACACACACACACGCAAACACACCAGTTGTTATATATTCAGTGATCTGTGGCTGTGCTGAGGGAGACCTCAATTAAAATGTGTCTTTGCAGGCAAGGCATGGGGATGCACAGGGGTCTCCGGGGCAGTGAGAGTTCCTGGATTTCCATGAGGTTCATTACAGGCATCCATGCAGCTGACACAGGGTTTGTCATTAATCTTTGACTGTAGCACTCTCGTTGCACATCCCACCAAACTGAGATTCACTAGACATCATGTGGTCTAAGTTTAGTCTAATTTAATCTGTTTTAGAAATGCCTGGTATATTTTACTGGTATCAGCCCAAAGCTGAGCATGCAGCTGAGTCTGCAGACAAGGAGGGGAGGGTGATTTGGTGTGACAGGACTCCTGTCCTGACCCCCAGCAAATCAGCATGAACATTTAATGGGAACATCACATATTCCATGAATGTTCTGATGGAACATAAAAATCATAGGCAGCCACCCAGGCTTGTGTGCATAAATATCTTCTAGTTATGGAGCTGCTCCTAATCTGGGATCATGTAAGGAGATGCATGCATCACTGGTCAGAGGTGCCCAACTTGGGTGCAAAAATTAGGACTTTATACCAATGGTGGAAAGTAAGCCTCTTCAGGAGGTTATTTAGTATGCTGAATTAGGAGGCTGAGCAGGGCTGTAGCCAATGTAGAAAAATGGGTCTCTAGACTGAGGCAAGCAGCCCCCATGAGGTACCTACCTTGCTGATAAAACCCCTACAAACCTCTAATCACCAATGTCTGATAAGAGCTGTGCAGGGAGGCAAGGTCTAAACAATTAAATCACTTTAGAATACTCACACTTTCCATGGTTCATCAGCAATGTAAATCCAAGCTAATTTATATTTTTGTAATAGCTGAAAAGGGGAGGCTAAAGGGCATTTTTAAGATATTAAAGGAATAAATATCTCTTTAATTTGTCAAATGTCCATACTTTGCTGTTCTCTCTCTGCCAGTAAACTCAGCTCTGCTCAGCTCTCACCCACCACCCCTTTATGCTGCATAGAAAAGGGAATCTATTGAGATTGTTATACCATTTTCTGCTTAAAAATTGCTTCTGCCAGTTACTGCACTTTTCTGCCTCACTGCCAGGCATGTGACCACTACTTTACACATCCCAAGAGATTCAAGTATGATTTTAACTCCTTTTAAGTAAAGAGCAAGCAATGAAGAGCTTCTCCCTGCTTTGGATCATGCCATGGATCACATCAAAGTGACTTGTGTGCATCTAGTGGTACGCTGGAGAAGAATTGAGAGCTTCTTTATGAGATTTTGTAAAGGCAACACAGAGGGATTAGCATACCATTAGTAATGCTGTTTGTCACAGTATGATTTATTGAGGCTGATTGGTAATTTCATCAGTCATTGCTGTTGTGCAACACTTAAAAATCTGCAGCATTACATGGAGAAGGCAGTTCAACAGTCCATAATATTTAGCAAGGGTAAAGGCAAGGGTAAAACTGTGTAAAATTGTGGGGCAGTTCTAGTCAGCATCAGAGAATAAATGTGATTAAGAGCCATCTCTGCTGATGAGGATGCTGAAACACACTAAGAAACCTGAGCACATATTCTGGATTCTGGATGAGCACAACACTGGCCTGTGCAGGAAAAAGGAAAAAATCACATGGGGGAAGTTGGAGTCGGGAAGTGCAGGGAGGGGAAGGTTTTTGAAGGCTGTTCCTGGTATTTGGTTTGCCAGCAGAAAGGCTGCTTGGAAAATCTACCCACTGGTAATGGCACCTGTGTTGGGATACTTCTTGAAATCAGCTGTTTATTCTCTGCTCCCCTCTGCCTCCCCATAACCTTACTGGCACAACAAACCTCAGTTTCTTTCCAAAAGCATTTTAAGCTGTTTGACCTTCAAGCATTGCAGCAGAACAGAGGGTTACTAGCTCTCCCTCAGAGGCTTTGTGAGCTAAGGATTTTATACTCGATGCCATACCACTGAAGAAACTACCTTTAATGCACTGAGGAAATTATTAATCCCTGTCAGACTGCAGCACAATGAGTTGCTCTTCTGCAAAAGGTATCACTGTACCCAGAACATGGATAAAGGAGAAGGAGGTGAGACCCACAAATAATGGCCTGGGGAATGGTCTCGCACCTCCTAGAATCCATCAACACTTCTAATATCTTGGCGGATTTTCCCTTATAATTGATACCTTTCCATCTTTCTATCTATCTGTCTTTCTTTTATTTTTATCTTTTTCTCTTTTTGCTTTTTCCTTGTTTGTTTCCTTCTTTCTTCTGCCTCAGCACCTTGCCTTGCCTAGACACCTTCCTAATTCAAACACACCCAGCTTACAGAGTCTGTATCTGTGAACATCTTCACATGCAGAAATAAAGTCAATTCCAAGCTTTGGCATTTGCAGGAGTTGAGCCTGAAGTGTTAAAGTACAAACACTTTCTGATCAGCCATTCCCTTGACAACAGATGGCCCAATCTATGCTCCAAGATTGTCTTTAACTCTGTCTGACCCAACATAAAACCAAATGTTCATAAACTGCAGTTCTCCATACCCCAAGATGTCCATTTTTGGCTGTAAATCTGGAGCACATGCTGTTATCTGAGATTTGTAAGTCATGTGTGATGCAGGGAGGTGCATTATCTAACTCGGGGGTGTGTGATCGGCACAGGCAGAGCAGTGCATCCGCCAGCAACTTCGGCTTCTCCAGGGAAACTTTCTCTGCCAGTGTTTTCAATGTGATAAAGTCATTTTCTAATTTCCCTGGATAGTACCTCACCTTATAATTTGGGTAAATACACCAAGCCCAAGTGGGAATCACTCACATTAAAGGCCACAGGAATCACTCTCGGGTGGGAATGGAACCCCTTGCACATCACTGGAATTTTGGGACACGATCTGCAAGGGTGAAAGCTGCTTCTTTCCATTGCCATTAGTGTTGCCTCAAAAAAATGTCAGATGTAGAGCCCATAGAGCTGCTGAAATAACACCTCAAAGTTAATGAATTGTGAGGAATCAAGCCATAGCTCAGATGTCTGGCTGAAAGCATTCTTCCCCAGCATTCGTTCAGCCACTAATGGGTTGTGTCACACACTGCTGCTGAGAAAGGAACAGGGACATATCTCCAACTGGATGCTTGGCACACCCTCATTTAAGGAGGAAAAGGGCTGGATCTGCTCTTCTTGATAAAGCCACAAATTCTGTTAATCAAATGGATGCAAAAAAAGTATCACCTTTCTTATAACACATTAAACTTTTGTCTCAGGCTTCAAAATAAGAAAATAAGAGAGAATTTGTTTTTAAGGTGTCCATAAAATAGACAAATGGTCAGGTTTCATTGATGCAGAAAAATGTCTTTTCATAGGCATTATTTTTTCCAGAGCAGGGGGAAGGGGAGCTCCTAATCTGTTTATACTAGGATTAATATTAGGAGTGAGTTAGTTTTTCCAAGGCTCAGCAGAGCATGAGGGGGAAAACAAAACAAAACTTATTTTCAGGAATGTTTACCAATGGGTTCTGGTCATGATTTGTGTTTTGAAACTTGGGAGGCCAGTTTTTTGAGCTTCACTGTTAGTGTTTAATTTAAGGATTAGGAATTATTGAGTTAGGTTCATTAAAATAACTGGGTTTTGTCCTTCTAAAATTTAAGAAAACATGGTGTAAGCCTTGGAAAGAAGGTTTCTTTCTCAGCAACAACAGCCTCATTCAGCTCTAAGCATATGGCTCTCTTTGTTTTAGAAACCTGTGTTAAAATAAGGATAAGGCTCCCCATTCCAGCAGAATCATCAGCTCTGTTCTCAGGGATTTACATAGCTCTCAATAATACTGGTTTAAGCCTTGAGAAATCTACTGAGATCCCAGCATATTACAACTACTGTAAGTGTGATGGGAGTAATTTCTTCCCTAAATTTCATGTTCAGTTCCCAGTTTGAAGAGAGGGGACTGTGAAGCACCAACATCACAGACAGGATAAGGCTGGCAAAGGGCAGCTCTGAACTCTGTGTGAGTAGAGGATGAAGATACCAAAATATTAAAAGAAACCCCAAGCCAAACCTTGAAGAGAGACTAGTTCCAGATCTCATCATGAGGACATCCTCTAGGAAATGCATGAATAGGACAAAGGTGCTTGTCCTATTGCAATGGGCTAGTCTGCAAAAGGCAGAATGAGTTCCCATGCCCTGGCAGGAGGAGGACAAGGCTCCTCCAGGGCCAAACCTCACCCCTTGAGCTTCCCAAATAATTTGCAGCAGTCTGTGTGGCTTTGTGCCAAATGCATGGCAGGATCTTTGCACTGCCATTCTCAGCAGGTCCAGTTCTGCCTTCAGCCACTTTAATGTACCAGAATTCAAAGCAGCTGCCCCCGTACAGTGTGGACTAGGATCAACCCTAACTTGTCTACGTGTGGTTGTGCTCACAAATGTCCCATTAATTGACAACAGTCCTTAGTGGGTTTTCATTTCAAGAAGAGTTTTAGAAGTCTGCGTCACTGTAAGCAAAATTGTGCTCTCTTCTGTTTTGGGTGTTTTACAACAACTTGGCTCTTTTCTCTGCAGCCCAACCAGCTGACTGTAGCTGTCAGGAAGACAGTGAATCCATTTTATGATGACTTTCAAAGTTTCAAAATGTGCCTTGGAGTGAAAACAAAACCTTTTGAACTTTTTTTGTACTCTGAAGTCATGTCAAGACCATTTTTGCCTGAGAAGACTCTGAGCTTTCCTCTGTGATGCAGCCTGCAAAGGCAGCCTTGGCATTGCTGCTGGGTGGCAGCTCAGAGCTCTAGAAACAGCAGCTCAATGATGTATAGAAGAACCTGGAAACCTTCAGATATGGCTACAAGACAAGCTGGTTCCTAGACCAGAGAAGCTGTGGGTGCCCCATCCTTGAAAGTGCTCAAAGCCAGGCTGGATGGGGCTCTGAGCCACCTGATTTAGTGGAAGGTGTTCCTGCCCATGGCATGAGGCTTGGAAGGAGATGATGTTTAATGTCAATTCTGTGATTCTGTGATTCTCCTCTGGACAGTTTCTCCTAGGTGGGATAGCTGCTGTGACTTTTCTCAGGAATACCACAGCTCTTCCTAATGGTGTAAGGTCACAGTGCCACTGAATTTCAGTGACAACAAACCAGCCATTGCCAAAGTGGATTTTAATCCTGATTCTCAGCCTCACTTTTCACTTTTACATATACCACCAGCTTGCTGATGTAGATGCCACTCTACTCATCTTTCCTTGGTTAGCAGGGGGAGATACACTGTGCAATAACTAAATAAAAAGTAAGAACAAAAAAAAGCTTTATCAGTCTTGAAACTGCCTCATTTTCCTTCCTTGTGTTCTTATATTCTTCCAGCATCTCTATTTCATTTGTTGTTTAAGAGAGATAAACTTACTGAAAAATGCAACTCTGGTCCAGAAAATACCAATTCTAAGTCAATTCATAGTCAGGAAGAGACCTTGACTGTGCCTTATTTGTACTCAGTGGTGTATGCCAGCTGTCACATACTTTCAGACCTGTGAGGAATTATATCAGCATTGGATTATAGTGTACTTGATTTTGAAGAAAGGAGAAGCTGTACTACTATAATCATTATTTAAACCGTATCCTTTTGATTTGTTGGATGCCAGGCTCCCATTCACACGTAGTATATCATGCAGTCAAAAATAAGGGGCCTGCCTTTGAGGGGAAAAAATAAACAACACTTCTTTTTATTTTTTTTTTCAGATGAATTACTCACATTTTGCATAAAAAGCATGATTTCAGCTAGAGAGGGGGAGAAAGAAAATTTGAGAATGTGATCTTTCGAATGCAGGGGCTTCCTGTGAAACATGACTCCATGTATCAGGTGCTGTGGTAGCACAAAGCTTCTCCCTGAAGAACTTTCAATCTGAACAGAAAACAGTCAGAAAAATACCATATTTTTAGTATATATCCTTATATACTCCAAATAGAAATAGACCAGTGAGAGAGTGGATATTTTATCAGAAATATGTCATGTTGAAAAGGAAGCCTCTCTGGGAAGGCAGTCAGATGCACTAACCACGAGATTATCATTCTTAGTTATTATCTTTTCAAAAGATTTCACATCATAATTTCTGCTGTTCTGGTTAATACCACACTAAATGAAAAAAGCAACTTACTTGTCACATAAATTGCTAGAGTAGATCTGCCACCAGTCACCCATATTGAGGCACTGCCTGTTTTACATCCTTGATGATGCTTATGAAGTCCACGTGGTTCAGCCAGGCATTACCTCCACACAACCTCTGGCATCACTTTCTGCCTCACATAGCAATTCTATCCACACATTGTTGTGGAGCTCATCCTACATGCTAGGATTAACTAGGAGTCAGATTCAAACCTGGTACCAAATTAGCTGGACATCAAGGCATTGTCCAAAGAGCTGCCAAACACCAAACTCCCAGCAACCCTTCCAGATGGAGATAAGTGATTTTCCCCTTGCCCATCCATCTTCCTGCTTCCCAATCAAACATAACTGGGCACCTATGATTTCTTAGCCACAAAGTACGTGGTTTATATTTGAAGAAAGGCATTTGTTAGAAAGATGACAGATTCACGTAAGCATCCAGTGAACTCATACTGTCTTCTTCAATGTTTATATTAACTTATTATGCTCTACTGTTCTCAAATAATTACATAACTATCCACAGTCATTTCAAACAGCCCTTCAACCCACATCAGCCTCGTGTATAAACATTGGTGCTTTATACAGTCATTTTGTATGAAATTTGTCTGCAGGGCAACAGTTTGCTGTACTGTATGCCTTTTGTGAGATGACTCAGGCAGCAGTTAAGACTCAAAATGCTTTTGATTCCCTTGCAAACAGTCTGTCTGCCTTCCCTGCTATCTAAAGCCCAAGATCTAAGAAGGGGTTGCCCAGTATGGTCTGTGTCCAGAGTTCTGCTAATAAATCACTGAGCTGAAAATAACAGACACAAACAGATCCCAGGCATCTGGACCCCTCACTCCATAACTGCAGGCATGGCGTCTTCCATCATTTCTTCTAAACAGGTCCAATTTCAGCTCAAACACCCATTGCTAATGGGTCAGATGCTGCAAGGTTGCAAAAATATGGTTCTGTGCCCAAGCAGCATTAATTTGTGTCTCTTTTGGGGTCATTAGTTTGGGCTCAGCCCTGCCCTAACCATAAATGAAGAGAAACACAGCCTATCTGGAAAGATTTGGTGGCTTTCTGCTTTTTGAGGAGCAGTCCCATGTACTAAAATAAAAAAGACCTGAAACTCCCAGAAAATAATGAAAAACAACTTAACTCTCAAAGAGAAAAAGACTGCCTCTTTGGAAAAACTTTAGGCATTCTTAAAAGCAAGAGTGCATAGGATGAGTCACCGTCTGACTTCCCACCCTGCTTTTGAGCAGGGAAGGTGGAGAAACAGTCCAGCAGAAAAAAAAATGTGTCATCATGACAAGCCTGCTCATCTCACAGTGTAAAAAGTGCCCAGGAGACAGTGAATCCCATCAACCAGGAGCAACTAGGCACTGGGTGTAAGGACTGGCAGAAGGCATAAGCATCATGTAATTCCAGTTTAAGACCTTTTTAAACACATAAGAGAAATCTGAGCCAACATCTTTGGCCTGGGGACAGATTCACGTCCCTCCACCTTCATCCTTAAGTGTTGTGGTTTTATCTCAAAGGGAAGAGGATTTTGCACTGCACTAGCCTATATTCTCATTTGAGAGGAACGTAAGGAAGGGAAAAATCTCAGGAAATGTCGTTGATTTCTCTCCAAGTTTGAAGAAATAGACACTTCTGCCTTTCCCCTTACTGGCAGGAGGGGTTGTGGTCTTTATTCTTTGAAAGGGAGAAAGATGAAAACCTCTGGGCTGAGTAAAGAACATTTTTTAGTAGTTGTCTTTTTCTCAGTGACACATCCTCTTATTGTATATACACACAAACACACACACACAAACACACAGACACACATTTTCTATTTCATTAAAAAACATTCTGGTAACAATCAGAGACAGCTCATAAATGTCATATTTCGAAAAGCATAATGCATGATTCCCTCCTTAGAGCAGTTTTTATGACAAACAGTATACCAATGTTTGTGTATAATTTCTAAGACTATAAAATAACTTTTTATGGTTCTTGGGCTAATATCTGAAAAGTAGAGTACATTTTTGTATGAAATTCTTTCACAGTATTTTAAGCACAATATCCTCTGCCAGTCCACCCTCTCTCTTGTTTCTCTTTCTATGCAAAGCCATGTGACAAAAAGCAAAGTGCTTTTAAGAAACATACCTCTGGCTTAGAGCCAACCCCTCATTTTCTTTTTTTTTCCTTTCTTTTTTTTGGTTTTGCCAGTTGAAGCTGACAGATATCTATAGCAAACAGTTAACATATATAAACATGTCAGCTGTAAAACAAATACACTTTGAAAGAAAACAGAGAGCTGGAGTGGTTTATGCTGCAAGATAATGTTGGTGCAATTAGCAGACGCAGGGTGTGGGGTCTTCAGGGCACGTTTGGCAGGTCTACCCAAGGTAGAAGTACCTTTCTTCTTCACTCTGTCAAGTTGTGTGCGGATGGCATGGAAAAAAAGACAGGCCCCTGGTGTCATAGCCACCATCTGGTGCAGATGAAAAGAAGGCACAAGCAGTTTTTGATTCTGAGGAGGTGTGCATGAGAGGCAGCTGCAAGCACGCCTTCCAGGGATACATTTCGCAGGTCAAATAAGCGAAATCGTCTCTGAATTGCAGCCACTTAAAGGCTGCAAAGATCCTGCAAAGCTTCTGCCAGATGCTGAGCCCTCCTCCCTCTGCTCAGTGAGCCTCTCCTCTGCTGCTTATTATCGTGTGTCACTTTGTGTGATCGTAAATGAGAGGGACTGGATTAATTAGAGATAGCAAAGAAAACCAGTTAGGAAAAACAATTAGCAGTGCGGGCTGGGCAGTGCCCTGTGGGCAGGCTCACAGCACCCCAGCAGTGAGGAGTCACCTCAGCACCAGAGTCACTCATAAGGTCACAGGACATTGACCACAGAGGGATGGATACACAAGGTTGGGGCAAAACCCAAAGGGTGATGACCAGAGAGGGAGGGAAGGGTGTCCTGCTTGTGTCTGCTCCCTGCTCTGCTGAAGGGCACATCCCCTCACTGAGCACTGCCTTTTACTGAGGCAAAGGTGTTCATGGGCCCAGGCTTGTCATTTTTGGCATTGCTGTTATCAGACTGAATGAGGAAAATAACCATTTTAGCCTGCCTGTCAAATCAATGAGTGGGACTGGCATCCTCCAAGAGTAGTTCAGGGTGGGCTTTGGTGTCCAAGGTGCCATGAGATGGGTCCAGCCTCTGCTGAACTCATGTCCAGAGGTTCTCCTTCTTGGTGGGTCCTATAAAGCAGTCTAGCACAGACTAGACACCAGTGTGGCTCCAGGCCATCAAACCCTAACAATAGATTAAGAATAGACTAAACAGATAATTAAACAGATTAATTCAATTCTCAAACAGACTAGGAGTGCAATTAAATGGACTCTTATTCCCCAGGCTGGGAAAGACTCCACTGAAGGGGATATGATAGAGATCGCAAGACTGGAAAATATTAATAGAAGATGACTGTGTGCTGTCTTTTCTAATGCAAGAGCCAGGGAACATCAGATGAAACTATTTAGTGGCAAGTTCAGAGGAAAAAAAAGTAACAAAAGAAGAGCCATATTCCCCAGTGTGTAGTTAAGAGGGGGAGCTCTTTGCCATAGGGCTACCACATACAATCGTGGAAGAAAAATAATTTAAAGGCTATTGAAGGCAGAGATGCCTCCCCTGTCTCAGGGCAGAACTAAGACTGACAGGGTCTGGTGAGTGCAGTGCAGGACATCCCTCAGCACTGGCCCTGCTCACACCTCTGCTTCTGTGGCACCAGGTCTGCCTTGGTTGGAGGATCAGCTGAGGACCAGCACTGAAACAGCATGAAATTCTCATCTCAAATCACAGCCCAAAAGGTTTTACCAGCACAGATGCTGCCTGTAGTTGAAGGGAAGACACACACCTCAGAGTCCTTTGCACAGTCCAGCCAGCAGCACCTGAGCATCCTGGAAGCTGAATCTTCTTGAAAAAATTAAATGTGGAGTAAGAAGGGGCTTCATCTTTCTGATGCCTCCCAGGGACACAGATGAAACCTTTCTTCTTTTGTGACAGGAAGAAAAGAGGGATTAACAGCAGTGATGGGTGAAATTCAAACACTTTGCAGGTTTCGTTCAACTTGGGTAAGTCTAAAACAGATCTGGAATGGAATTTAAGCAATACACAGATTTCAGAAAATGCCTTCCATCAAAGCAATTTCCCACATCTCAGCTTGCTTTCATTTAATGCAGAAATAAATAAGGATGAAAGCAAATGTTTTTGACTGCAAGAATACTTAAGATGTGATTCATCAATAAGAAAATATTTTGCAGAAAAATAATTTTCAATTACCTTTTAATTTTTACCAGAAAGGTAAGGTTTTTGAAAAGCCATTTTTAAAATGAGTTAGATTTTTAATTCCTTTTCTTCTTTCTTTCCTTCCTCCCTTCCTTCTTTTCTAATTCACATTTTTATGCTCATTATTCCCTCACCCTACTCCATCTACTGCTGAAAAAAAAATAAAAAATATTTCTGAACCCTTAGAGAAAACTGCTGCTCACTTAAACCTACTTGGGGAAAAAAAAAAAAAACAGAAGAAAGAATTTTAAAATGGATAACAAACCTTCTTTTTTAATGTCTTTCTACCTGAAATATGGGGAGGGAAAAGCACATGCAGAAATACTTTGAAAAGTGGGATGCCTCCACTTTTGCCTTTCCCACTGCAGGCACAAGAGATAGGGCTCACTTGGCTCATGGAGGGGCAACTGAGACATCACCTGCTAAAGGATAATATTAGAGATGCCATGGTTCCTGGTTAGGTCTGCTTTTACAGACACACAGGAAATCTGCAGCAGAAAAGGGATTAAGAGCAAGCCTTAAATGAGTGACCTCTCCAGCCCTCAAAGCCGCCTCTCTCATTTCTTTCTCCTTCCCAACAGAAAACACACACTGCTGATGGGGACAGTGAAAGGGAAGGTGACCCCTGAGACCACTGAGCTGTTCTGGGGAGATGAAGCAGACAATGCCATGCAAAGCAGAACCAGCATTGTGATTTTCTTTTCTTTTTTTTTT
>VXBI01012068.1:494174-605939 GCA_013397375.1 Toxostoma redivivum
TCAAATATTTTCAGCAATAAAATGCACCTGATTTCCATGCAGCTCCAGTCTGGTATGGGACCTGCTAATCCCCCAGCAGCTCAGAGAGTCCCCATGGCAGCACTGTCTACTTTTCTGGTCTCCTGCTGCACAGCAGTCCTCTGATGCTGGGGCAAATCCTCAGCCAGCACATGTGGAGGTGCTGCTGACTGGCTCTGGATGAAGATTAGTCCCCTGAGATTAACTGCTAACTTTATAGCTCTGGTTTCAGGGGGGATTTTCCAAAGTGCCTGCTTGGTACATGTATATGTAAGAGAGCAGGAGAAACTGCATAGATGGCTTTATCCCCCTCCATGACATAACATAAACAAGTTCAGTCATTTATTTCAATTCATGAGAAAATCAGTCTCCAAATAACAAAAATATCCAGGGAAGCTTTTTGCTTTCAGCAAAGCAGCATGCTGCAAGGGCTACTTGCACTAAGCTGCTTGAGAAGAGTCTTCAACCCCAAGGCAAACATCTGTGGAAGCTTTATGGGAGCCTAGACCAAGAGAAAAGCCAGCAGTGGACATCTGTGGGCTTCTTTTGGCCAAGAATAAGAGATCCCAGTATCTATTGTATGAGGAAGGATTTCTGGAGTTCATGGAGTTCATAGCTAGAGGTGAGGAAACCCTCACAATGAGCTTAGCTGGAACATAACTGCCTGAGGTTTCTGACTCTTCCAGGTTTATTTTCCCATATGAAACCTCCTCAAAGAACAGAATAAAGGGATGATCAATTTACAGATAGATAACTCGGCATGATTTCTTAATGCCTTAAGCCTTAGCAAGCCTGGACTGGCAATAGCAGTTTGGACTGGCCATTTGACACCTGCAATAAAACAGGGTGCTATTTGGAATTGCATCTCAACTGCTCACAGATGTCCCTATCTTCACAGAATCACAGAATCATAGAATCATAGACTGGTTTGGGTTGTAAGGAGCCTTAAAGGTCATCTTGTTCCAACTCCCTTAAACTGGTTTAATTTGCTGCATACAAAGAATTGTGTTCAAAGGGCAGGGACACCTTTCTCTAGACCATTAATAACTGCAGGAGATCATAGAGCCTCTGGGTCATGGGCAGCCACAGGCCTGTTCCTAAACATGTACGGACTGTTGTTGGACTTTTTCAGGAAGATATTGGTTTGTTTTTCTCTCAGGGCAAATCCATTGCCTTTTAGGATGGATTTCTGAGACTCAGAGATCAGAATCTCACTTGGGGCCACCAGTATAATAATTTGTCCATGAGCTTGTGGGTGACATTGACAATGTGCTGTAAGACACTGGGATGGTTCAGAAGGCTGAAGAGTGAGTGCAAGAGAGAAGAGGGACATGTGGCTGTGTAGGACCTCTGGGACCACTAAGCATGATAGCTTGGGCTGCTGAGGAGCCATCATTCCCAAGAAACCCTGGAGAAACCCAGCTGACATCCTCCCCCCTGAGCCAGTCGCTGTGCCTGGGCCAAAATATAAATTGGTCTAGGACAAGAACACAAACCATGCTGTGCTCTTGTTTACTTTACAAGCATAGGTGTGACCAACATGTCTCACCACAGCCCTGAACTCCAGTTCAGCTGAACTGGAGACTTCAACAGCTGTGGGAAGAAAATGAGCTTGCACGAGTATTTGGCTGCTGGTGTTCCCTTTCAGCTGAAATTAATGTCAATGGTTGTTGATGCTACAGGTCATTTCCTGTCTCTCCCATTAAATCTGGAACTTCAGTGGATTTCTCAATGGTAAAGAGAGGTCTGGCCAGCTTTCCAGACAGCTTTTCAGGCTTAGAAGTGTTCTTGGAGAGGAGTTATGAAGCGTGTCCCACAGAAGTTCATAGCAGAGATTGAAGGAAGTAGGAAAACATGCTGCTGTTTGTGTGGGGCTCTTCACACACATCATGCAAATGTCATCTGCAGATAGGCATCCAGATATACAGCAAAACTCTTTTAGCTGCAAATCTTAATGTCAGGGATCCTTATCCCAGATTGCTGCCAAAGCCAAAGCATTGTTCCAATGCCATTACCTTAGAGGTTGGGCTTTGTCCTATGCGTTATCTTTCAAAGCTGGTCATGCACCATGGACACAGTCATCACCACCACAAGGGGAGCCATACCTTCAGCCCATGAGTGTCAGCTCTGGCCTTGATGAACACATTTTATCTCAGTGCAAGCAGCAGAACAGTGAGTGATCATGGAAGAATTCATGGGTAGCTTGGCTTCTTTTTGTAGTCAAGTACCTCTTTTCTATGACTCCTCATTAAAACATGTGGGCAGCAGAACCAGCACAACTGGGCAGCTTCAACCCTTTGAAACATCAGCTGTCACCCTGGGATCTCCAGGTACTGCACTCAGGAGTTAATCCTAGGTCTCCTAGGACAGCTGGGTGCTGGGGCTGGGAGCTCTCTGCAGGAGTGCCCAGTGTTGCTCTGAGGTTTTCTGCTGGTGTGGCGCACTGAGTTGTAGTTTTGGGGTAGGAAATCCAAAGGCTGCATCCCAACGCCACCATAAATGTGGAGTGGCCACTCACTGAGCACATGAGCAGCCATGGAGCTACTCACTGCCTGAAGACTTGGCTGGTCCAGCTGCATATGAACCTTTGCTCACTTCAACTTTCATGATTTTGCTCCATCCAAATTTGAGGCATATTCTCTTTTACCCCTTTTCTATTCATTGTACTCTCCCTCTTTTTTTTTTCATAAAATATCCTTTATATCAGGGGAAAGTGCCTGTAGGTGTATTTGAGATAGAACCAGAGGCACTTAACTGAGGCAAGATCAATCCTGTGGCTCTCAGGCTTGCTGGGGAGAAGTTTATTGGTTTCTGCTCTGAGCATTTTATCTCCTATCTCTAGAGGAGCCCATTTCTCCCATGTTTCTGTGAAGAAGGCCTCTGAGAGCAGCTGGCTAAGTTTGGTTCCTAAAGTCAGGTGGGGCGAAAACTGCTGCCCTGCAGATGTCACAGGGAGTTGAGTTTGCCTGGGACAGGGAGGCACTTGTGAAAGCACAACCCTTTTTTCTGAATTCTTTGTTTTCTGTGCCATGGTCTGACAATGAAGGCTGGGATCTCTCTGTGCCAGGCACCACATAAAAAACAGAGGGAGAAACTTTTCTCACTCTAGAGTTTGCAGTCTAAACACACAAATACTACAGAAGAGTGAGCAGAGTTTGGCTTGCAAATATTATGTTAGCTCCCTGATTTCTTCATGGATGGCTGGGAGGCAGATGTATTGCTTTCTTTGAATGGTTTGGAGGGGTATCTGTGTAAGCCTGGGAGAGGAACAGGATCTTGTCTTTATGGCAAATTTGGCATGGGGAGATGTTCCCAATTAAATTTGTGCATGATCAGATGAGCACTTGCAATCCTAGCAGAAGGATTTCAAAATGAATTGGTTTAATTTGCTGTATACAAAGAATTGTGTTCATTTAAAAATGCTTTTATTCCAGAATTAGGGCATCTCTTTGTGGAGTTTTTAAGGGACAACTATTCTTTCTTAAATCTATCCCTTCCCCTAATCTAAATTAACTTCCCTGGATAGAAAAGTATGTGTGTATGTAGCACAGAAGGGGCCAGGGGAAAAGCAGGAAGGGATTAGTTGAAACGAAAAACAAAGGAAGGGGCAGAGATTTGAAGGGGGGGAGATAAACTGACATGGAGAGGGAAGGAAAATGAAGAGCAGCTGGAGGGATGAGCCCATCAGAGCAGGACCTGAGCAGGGGGGACCTCCCAGCACCTACAGGGCCAGGCAACCTCCCATGCCAGGCAGGAGCAAGGGCTGTGGGGTCCCCATCAGGGTTTGCATCATGGAGCCCTCAGCTTCTGGAAATACCATTTGCTGCAGAGCTCAGCTCTGGAGTTTGTTTTCTTCAAGGAAAGGAAATATTTGCACTGAAGGAAAACAATTTTTCCATAAAAGTTGCAAGGAACCCCAGCATGTTTGATGCACTAATGCAAGTGCTGCTTACTACAAATTGTTGTTCATCACACTTCTGTAATCACAGGCAGTGAAGCCAAAAACTTCTTAAAGTTTAAGTTACTGAAAAAGAAAAAAAAAAAGAAAAAAATTAAAAAAAAAAAAACAAAGACAGACAGAAAGAAATAAGGACCAATTGACCAATTTCTTCCTTATTAAGCCAAGTTCATAATTAGTACTCAATGGGTAGGGGAGAGGAAATTCTCCACATTTTGCCCACAAGGTGACAATGCCATACGCAACCTGTATCTCATGAACAAGAGCCATCCTTCCCCTGACAATGTTGTGCCATGGGGCTTTCATGGAGGAGTGGTTATATCACCTACACACACAGGCTTTGGTCTAAGTAAACAATACTTGTTGCCTGACTGAATTTCCTAGCAGCAGGAATTGTGTTTGGTGTGATGCAAAAGCACAGCCAAAGTTCTGTTAAAAAAAAAAAAGAGAGAGATGGAAAAAAATAATGACATTTTGCACATGAATTCACTGAGAAATAAAATAAGAACACCAAGGGCACCAGTCTCTCCGAAAGCTTAGCAGCACCTTCTTCTCAATACTAATTACTGTGGCTGCAGATTCCTTCAACTGTTTTATGTCCTAAGCCATTAGGGTGAGTCTGAGGTCATTGGTGGGAATTTTACCATTAATCCTAATAAAACCAGGCTCAAAAAGCGCGAAACTCATGTGGGTGCATGTCATACAGTAAGAGCTGTCATACACAGAACGATAGAAACTTGGGTTGGAAGGTCATAAAGGTCACCTGGTTCCAACCACCCTGCCATGGGCCACCCACAAGACCAGGTTGTTCCAAGCTCCATCCAGCCTGGCCTCAAACATTTCCAGAAGCATCCGCAGCTTCTCTGGGCAACAGTTTCAATGGCCCACTACCCTCTGAGGCATGCATTTCACCCTAATAGCTAATTTAAATCTCCCCTGTTTTATTCTGAAACTATTTCCCCTTATCCTATCACTGTCCGCCCATGCAAAAAATCACTCTCCTTCTTTTCTGTAAGCCTCCTTCAACTTCTGAAATGCCTCAATGGGGCAGGGAGGTCTCTCAGTACTTAAAGTACATATATAGAGTCTCCATTTCTTTAAGTGCAAATTAGGTGAGGAAAATCTCAGAGGTTGTTGTGATGCCCTGCACAGCTTGACTGGAAGGAAGGGTTATACTTTAGACCTGTTCCAGAAATGCACTTTGTCCTTGTTGGTGCTGCACATCCATGACCAGGAGTTGATCCCAGGGCCATGATAGCTGTTACAGCTGTTGAACTTTGCTTTCCTGCTAGAGAAGGTTTGTATTCCTCTATGGAGTGGTTCACACTCCTGCACTGTCAGGTAGCACATGGTCTCTTGGGGCTCCTCATTCATGTTATGTGCAACCATTCAGACCAGGCTCTTTGAACTTGATCTTACACTTGGCAAACCTGGGTCTGCTCCAGCTCTCCTGCAGGCTCCCTGTGTGGCATTTGGAAATGTGTTTATCCACCCCACACTTCAGTTCTCCCCACCGAAAAAGAAAAAATGGGAATCATGTTCTTATCTCCCAAGGGACTGGGAGATGAAATTATTACAGACTGGGAAATGCTGGATCTGAGGGGCAGTGAGGTACAGAGATGTCCTCTTGGTCTGTCTGTGATTAGAGGGAGCTGCATGGAGTCACATGCTCTTGTCAGCGTTATACAAAAGCAGATGTGTGAGATGTGCAGCTACATTTTTTAATGTTACTTTTTACCCTGCCTGCATTTTTCTTTGTGTAAAATTATGACCTTTTAAATATCAAATGGACTATATATTATTACAGAACAGTTGCCTGGTTTTATAAGAGTAACAAGTATGTTTTCCATTATATTCTCCAGGTGCATTCTATAAAAGGGGCGTTTATGATAGAATCATATATATTTCAATAAAGGCTTAGTAGTTTTATGTCAGAGAGAGGTAGCCCTGAAACCAAAACCATACATTTCAACTTCACTGAGATTGTTTTTTTGTTTGAAATAATGTAAACCCTCAAACAGGAACAAAACATTTTGAGTATTGCACAGGGTTTAGAGAGAGTCACTTAGGAGTTAGGGCTAAAAAAAAATTGATCATTTATATGGGATTAGGGAAAGTTGAAAAACCTAATAAAACCCCACAAAAGTAGGCAGAGAGTTGCATAATACTACAAAACCTGGAAATTGATACCCATAGCCTTCAGTTTTACTGTTTGGAATCTTACTTGGGAAAATGGTTAATTAAAGCTAAGCGATTGAAACAGTAATTTACAGCCCCGTTTGGAGCAGAAGCCTGGAACAGTGAATTCTGGAGCAAGGCTGTGCATCACAGAGCTTCAGCTCAGAACTGCTGTATAGACATAGCTGGAAAAGCTCTGCTTCTGCTGTCTTGGTTCTATTAATCAGTATCTCTGTGTATACACAATGGTTTGCGCCATTCTACAAATACTTGTCATTTGGAGGAGGAGATGTTGCCAAGACCTATCTTGATACTTCAACCATAAATAAAGTGTCTCAACACAGAGCTCTGAATTTAAAACAAACTGCTTGAAGAAGGTGAGGACAAACATTTTTTATGAAATATGAACAAACCTTCAATCTTAAGCCAAACACAGAAGGAGTCTTTGATATTGAAAAATTTAAAGAACAAGTGGAGATTTTGTGTCCCATCTATCTTCTGTGACTCCTGCAAGTGTTTTGTGCTATCACAGATTTATTCAAGTGTGTTTCATAATTTTATTAAATCTGCCTCATCCTCACTATCCCTGAGATTTCCAGGAGAACATTTAAAAAGCGGCTAAGTTCTGTCAGGGAGTGTTTTGTTCTCAGATCCTCTCCCAGCTCCAGGAGAGGAAACAAATGAAATCCCTTTTTCAGGTAAATTAAAAAAAAAAAAAAAAGTAATATCTATTATTTATTGAGAACATCCCCAGCAAGACCAAAAAATATTTCTTTTCAAAGAGAATGCAAACTCTACAAATCTGAGAAAGAAACTCCCACAAGCAAAGAGACTTGAAGCATTTCCTGTGCATCAATTATTTCGTGTACATTTGCTGTGTGTTGCTTGCATTTTGCCCTGCAGCTCCTGGAGGGGGCTGTTTTCAGACATGAGAGAACCCCAGAGGTGTGATCAGGCACAATGAAAGTCTCTGGGTCCATTGATGGGCAGACTCTTCAGGATGATCAAACCAGTCAGCACATAGCATCAATCCTGAAATTTCTCAAGATACTCTCCTAGACATGTGCCACAGCAGTCAGTACCTCACACAATTGCCTCACTCTGGAGAATAAAAACCAGAGTCCCTGCTGTTTATAAACCAGAGCCAACCCTGGCACATCTGCACTGTCTGTAAGGAGCAGATCTGAAATAAATTATTCCCTTGGTCACAATGAGCCTTTTTTTATTATTTATTTTAATTATTATTATGAAAAGGGCTGAGATTCTCTCCAAGCAGGAGCCCAGGAGCAAGCCACAATGGATTTGTTGAGAGTGAGAGCAGAGACCAGCAGGCAAACAAAACCAAGGGCATAAATATATCTTTTTTAGCATAACTGGGCTGCATATATCCTTCTGATGTTGCTCTATGCTCATTCTCTGCTGATTTCACTCTCATCTGAACTGAGTATTGGCTTTTGGAATAGTTTGTTATTCCACATCTGCAGAAATATTGCACAACATTAACTTTCAGCAGCCTTGAGCCAGTGTGTCCTTTGTGTGCCTGGTGCGTTCTTCTGGCCTTGAACCGTGGCAGTAAATAATGAAGTTCTGTTGACTCAGTGTTTATTCCTGATAAATCTCAACCCCCCCCCATGCTTTTCTTCATGCTGAATACCTAAATGTGTTCTCAAAACCTTTAGCCAAGTCACATCCAAATAAAATATCTCTTTGCTGTTACACTTGCTCCAATTCTCTGTGTATTTCTAGGACAGCCACAAGTTTATATCATTGTAAAAGGTAGGACAATTGCTCTGTTGGGCATATTTCAATGCTGGACACACACATCTTTGTTGCCTTTTTCTTCATTTCCTCAAATACTGTTAAAATTGGCAGAACTTTCACTTCAAATCCAGGGAAGTTACACCATCTAGCTCCTACTGAATTCACCTTCTGTATAGCTCATAGTGATGAAAAGGGGCATTTTAGCATAAAAATTGATATTGCTAGATGATGAGGGAGGTGTTTGAAAGGGATAGGCAGGGAGTCCCTGTGCTGCCTTGAGGCAGCTGGGGTGGGGTGGGGGACCAGGGAAGAACACCCTGTGCTCACACCAGTGTAACTGGGACCAGTCTGGACACCAGAAACTACTGAGACACAGGAGCAGGGAAGTTCACATCTTATTTAAAGGATAAAATTAAGGATAAAAAGCCTTTCCTGGATTTTAGACTCAGTGCTGGAGGTGCTGCACAAACCTGGTGACTTGGTCTGCTGGGGCTGCTTTGAAGCTATGACTTGAATAAGAAACAAGAAGGGTCTGACCAGAACTCATTCTAATTTCTGCACTACTTTACCCAGACCAACATTTTCTTCTGGGATGACCCCAAGTTAGGCAGGGAATAGATTTATTCTGAATCTCCACATTCCTTGTTAGACTTCAGTAGTTGACTTCCATCAGTCTGCCCCAAGCACCTCCAGTTATGAGCTGACATACTTCTGCAAGATGTTTCAGCTTTGACCAAGCCTCCTTTCTGTGAGCAGAGGACAGGGATCATTACAGCCAGCTCTGGCTGCAGTTTTTGACTCTCCACAGGACAGATGCTGATACCCTTTCCTCATGTTCTCTACCACCCTTGCAAAAATCAGGGTATGAATCAAGCCTGTGCTATTTTGGACTAATTCCATTGCCTGAAATAGTCAGAACTATCAAAGATATTTGAGTTCTTTTCCTTCCTTTTCTTCCCATGAAAAAGCTTGTTCCTCCCTTAAAATATGGGAGAGGATTCTGAGTCCAGCACAGATTTGCCTGGCTGTGATTTATATCAAGTGCTGCACATGCACTTTTTAAAGTAGGTTTAAAAATGACATTCCCTAATAGAGATTAAATATTGATTACTTAAGTAATAGCTCTGTCTGCAATAGGAAATAGATGTGCAGCAACCTCCACACATCAGTCACTTGCATTATCTGAGGAAATAATAGCATACCAGATGAGATACAGGAATTTTGCAAATTCTTTTCTTAAGCCATCTTCTTCTTCTTCTACATAGATGCATATAAACATATGCAAATCGATTTTTATATATGTATATACATGTGTATAACTCCTTTGAGTTTCCCTGGAAAGCTAGCTAGCTCCTCAATTTTCATTTCACCTCCTCCTGATTACTTAGCATTTCAGTAGTGATATTAGTGTACCTTCCCCCATAACTTGTCGTACTGTGTGTCCTTATTGATTTTGAAAATGTATGAGCCTCTGATATGGAGAAGTGGGGCTTGTCCCCTGGTGTGCTGGTGGCCTGAGGTGAGCATGTCCTCTGCCAGTGGCAGGGCTGTGTCAGCAGAGTGGCAATGCCACAGTGCCAGGTCATGCCAGGAAGGAGAGGGACAGAGAGTGTGTGATGTGATATGGCCAGAGTGACCAGAGACAAACAGTCCTGGGGTGCAGCAGTGAGCCCTGTGGGTGTGTCTGCTTTGTGGTATTGAAGAGCAGGAAAGAAGCAGCTCATTGTGGAGGGGAAGATGAGACTCCTTACCCTTTCACTCCATTCTTCAGTGTGGGGCAACCTGATCCAGTGAGTGGCATCCCTGCCCACGGCAGGGGGTTTGGAACTAGATGATTTTTGTGGTCCCTCCCAACCCAATTCTGTGTATGATTCTAGGTGTGACAGCTCTTACTGTGACATGCACCCTGGGTGGGTTTCTGCCTTGGCTGCCACACTGAGCCCAAGGTCACTGATCACTCACAGCCTGGTTGCCAATGGGCAGAATGGGACATTTGCCTCTCGTTTGCCACTGAGCTGCCTGGGTCACAGCCTTGGCTGCTGTCAGCTCTGTGGCACCCAGAGCTGATCAGCCCAGAGCTCCTCCTGAGCTCATGTCCTTGCAGCACTGCCAACCCCACTGCCTGACTTTAAACAGGAGACTCCTTTGCCAAATTGTATTGCAGCACTTTGGTTATCTACTCAATTTGCTGGGAAAAGATAGCAATTTTCCCTGACCTTCCCCTTCTGAGATAGCATCAAAGCAAGGTTAGATGTTAGATAAAGCCCAGGGACACGTGGGTCCCTGCCTGCAGAGTGCACAGCATCTTTGGAGCATGTGAACATGGCACAGAAACTGGAAAAAATGTCTGCAAGAGCAGCATCTGTCCAATCACTCTGTTCAGATTTCCTGAATCAAGGGAAGATAAGTCGTTTTCACTTCTTTAGGATATCTCCTTTGACTATTGCTGCAGTCAGAGTCAATAACATGATCTTAAATTGCTCAAACTAGATTTTTCTGTTGCAGATGTTTTATTTGAAATTTTCCTCATTTAGACAGAGGGGTGTTGGAGACAACTGCCATCCTAATTCCTGCAGAGATCCCACTTTGGGTTTCCAAGACCTACCATCACTATTCTGAGGCCAGGGAGTTGCTGGTAAGGGAGCTGTCCATTGCTGGCTCTCTGTAAGGTCTCTCATGCCCATCTTCCTACCAGAGAGTTGGAGATCCATTCCCAGAGGGTCACTAATAATTAACTCATCTGCATCATTCCCAAAGATATTACCATTGTCATGCTGTCCTGCAGGCAAATAAGCCCTAACAAGAAAATCATTCTAAGTAAAACATACACAGCAGGAGGCTTTCAGAGGTAAAACATCTACTTGGTACCTGGCTCCCTTTCATCTTCTACAGGAATGGAGCCTCCAGCTGGCACAAATCCACAGGCAGGCAACAGTGTGAGCATCCTGCCAGGAGACACTGAATTGCACTCAAATTGTGCAAGCCAGGCCAGTGGGCTGAAAATCCTTCATTGTGCTGCCAAATGCTTTGGCCTGAGCTGGCGTAGTAACATGGTCCTTTTTAGCACTTGTCAAAAACAATTTATCTGGCAGCAAGGAGCTCAAAGCAGCTCAGAAATAGGAGTTAAGTTTCAGCAAGACCCTCTAAATTTAAGTGAGACCCAGACTACAGAAGGAGTTTGTCAAGGCCATACAGCAAATACATGTGGTTACATCAAGGGGCTCTTTCTTAGCCCTGCCATATTTGGGGGGAAAGACACAGAGAAAACATAGAATATAGTGAAGTATGCAGTCGAGATTAAAATCATCCTTCTGCTCTAAGTGCCTGTGACTGTACCTACTAAACTTTCAGAGCAGCCAGAACTCCTAAAATATCACATTGACCTTTGTTTTGGCTGGCATGCTTGAGACAAAAGTTTTTGAGGCTCCTGCTATGAGGATGGAATGGGACTGCAGCAGCATCTGCTAATTCAAGGACATTTTATATCACCAACAGTCATTAATCACATGGTTCAAGCTCCCACAAAGCAGATGAGAGTGTGCCCCTATCCTGCAGGAATCCTACAGACCCCATGTGGAGGACTCTGACTGAGCCCATGAAACGGCAGATCACTACAGAGGCTGAAAATTAATGCAAAAATCCATGTAAGCACCAACTTGTACATACTGGGTGTGTTTTCAAAAGCCAGGCACAGGAGTGTGAGCTGAAGATGAAGTAACAGCCTTGCAGCTCAGTATGTCTGCGCATATGTTGACTTGCTTTGACTGTAGCAGTTTAATGTGGCACCGTTTGTACCAGTGTGCATTTATGTCTAGGAAATTTTTATTTTTTCATACCTCTCAGAGCCATTGCAGGCCCCTTAGGAGAGCTCTGAGCGTGTAAAACAACCACCTTTGAAACACCCACAGCATGTGCTGAAGACAGTGGTGTTTGATGATCTGCAGGAAAATGTCACTGCACCCAACAGGCACAAGGCAGTGGTGGTTCAAAAGATCCTCTTTTTGTTACCTGATGCTCTAAAGCATATGATAAACACCTCTAATTGAACTTTAATCCAAACTAGCAAGAGAAAGGAACTTCTCTGTGGTCAGATGTCTGAAAACTAATGTTTCATTAACACATTAGCTCTGTTCTAGTTCATTAAAAGCATGTATTCATCTTCATTTTATTAAACTCCTCTGTAGCATTACATCTGGGTTATGAATCAGCCATCTGATCTGCCCATTTTCTTGCTTTTAATATTTCAAAACCACCATTAAAAAGTCATATAAGCAGAAATTTCAATCTCAGATAATTATCAGTATCTATTAATTGCTTTTCAGCTGGCATATTGTGTGCCAGGTAAAACATTAATAAAAGAGACATTTCTTGAACTGTCCTAAAATAGTACACATACTGGGGAAAATCTTGATATTTTCAGCAGGACTCAAATGTCAAGTTTGTTGGCTGTTTCAAGTACTAGTTATAATCGTGAGTTTTAAATTTTATTTATGTTTTTAGTTAAAAAAGACAATTCCGTGGAAAGCTAGGATTATTGGGAAAAGGTTCTTAGTAGGAAAGCACATATTCTATTAAGGGAAATAGATTCATTGCAATGTTTTTAATATCTACCTTCATCCTTGCAGCAACTACTAAATGCTGCTGGAACTGATTTTTTTTTTTAATAGTTATATTGTTCATATTTTAATTGAAATTTTAGTCAGACTGAAAACATTGCTGGAAGAGGAAGATCTGTGTGAGAAGGAAACTGAGTTTTCTTTGTATTTTGAAGTGCACTCAAACAGTATCAAACATAAGCAGGCATAAACCATAAGGAGTGAACAGAAGTTTGACTTTTTAGAAGTATGGAAATTAATCAGGAGGAGGAAAACTGAAATTGTGGCCAATCTGCAACTGCTGAAAACGCTTTTTATTCTGATGTGTGTATCAGATGCCCTGATTCTCCTCTCCTTGACACAGTTGTAAATTGGAAGTGAGTTTTGTGGGAGTTCGCCTGTTACAGCCTGAGAACGAGACTCAGAGACCCGAACAGATTGCAACAAATAGATCCTCTCACATGTACATTGGTAGGAATTTTCTAAATGTGCTTCATTTTGAAGCAATCTGTATTACCAGAAGCCTAGATCTGTGTTATCTGATTAGGTCCCATCACACACTGAGGACCTGCTCAGCCCTGGGCAGCTCTGTGGGGGTCACCCAGTGACAATTGCCCAAACTGGGTAAGAGGCAGTGCAACAAATCATGCAAGAAGACAGTGAGGGTTCAGCTGAAAAAAATAAAAGATGGACCAGGGATTTATCAATTCCACAGAGAGAGGGTTTGGCCTCAAGGAAATATTGTCAGATACACAGATTCTATCTGAAGGCAGCAATCCCATCTTCATTTACGTCTACTGAGAATTTGGCCATTCTACATGTTGATTTTGGGGCCAGAACTCTGATGGCAATGCTCTACTCCTTAAATCATGGCAGTGAGTAGGAGCAGATTAAAGGCGTCAGGATTTGGCCCTTTGTAGATTAATAAAGGCACACTGAATGGGAATTTTGTCTTTGTGATTTTCTTGGAAGGGGACGAATAAAGTGCTTTGATCTAGAAAGGGGAGTGTGAAAGGTCACTGGCTAAGCATGTGTGCTGAAGTGCCCTGAGCCATCCAACATGATTAGCATAAATTAGAATCTGACTGGCCAGCTTTATTCATCTTTATTGATGTCTATATAGTTGCAAAGGCAGAGGGACTCCAACAATTCCAGCTAGTACAGAGAACCAACTGGGGCATGTGAAAATCCATAAAATGTTTAGTATTTCCAAGTGGAAGCAAATATATGAGTGCTATTAATGCACAAGTCTCATAATTTTAAAGCTTGGTTTTGTTTGGACCTCAATCCAGACCTTTGGAAGCTTATCTGAAGTTCCAAAACTACTTGTGCTTGCAAAATTGCAGCCAAGTTTTGTGAGTTTATCATGAGATTTTTTCCATTGTTTCTAGCCCTGGCTGAACCAGTGGCAGTTGTTATCAATGCCCAGCTGCAGACCCACCAATATAATAATGTGCATGTGCCTTCAGGCAAGCTGACACACTGCCTAAAGTCCTGGGAAAGCAGAAGCTGTACAAAATTGGGCAAAATAGGCTTATGCCATATTCAAAATTTCTGCTTCAAGGTCACTTTGGGAAGCAAAGACCTATAAGCCTTTCTCCCAAGCCCCCAGATAAAAAAAGACATTAGATGTATGGATTTATGACAGCAGGAAGAGGTACATTCAGTTTTGTACTTGCTCAGAGCATCCCTTTCAGTCCACCAACCAGTTATACAAAATCCTCCATCACCCCTCCTACTTCTGTGTCTTTTTTAACACCAAGCTACCAGGACCTCATGGTTCCATCCCCAGAAACACAGGCCATGGGGTTGAGAGATCTCCAACGTGTTACTCAAGCTGACAACTGTCATTTCACCCTCTTGGAAAATGAAGTTTTCCTCTTCTGAAAATATTGCATAAGCAATAAGAGAGAATCTTTCATTTCTGACTACTTGATTATCTCTCTTGGATGAACAGTAGGTGATATTCAGGGTTCAGGGATTTGCAGAAAAATGCAGTCTTTGAAAGCAAAATATAAACAGAACAACATCCAAATGACATATCTCTGTTAAGGAAGTTGCTATGGTCAAGGCTCAGATATGTAAAAACATGTCCCTAATGACAATCCCTAAGCCAAAAATCTCAAGGTCAAACCCATCATTTTGATCATTCACCCTGACCTCCTAAGAAACAAACCTTAACAAGCAATTCCTGCCTGAAGGCTGTAATGCCTGGCATATACCCTCTGGAAAAAGCTATGATTCTGAGCTGAAGATCCCAAATCATGGCAGAGTCCCCATTTATGCTGGCATTTTCTTCTAATAGCTAATAATTGTCATTGCCGAAACCAAGAATATAGTTTCTGTAGTTGTACAATTGTAGTTGTACAAAATGTTGTCACTGCTGTAAATATCTTGACACAAGAACACAGTTAACTTGCAGCTGTCAGTTCTTCAATCATGCTGATTTTCCTTTTCCCACTGGAGAAATTTTCCTAAATGGACAGTGAAATAATGTAGTTACTCTAGGTGCCAAATACAACCTAAATCAAGTATTCAAACGGGCTTTTGTTTTTAAAAGTAAAGAAAAAAATATATTTACAACACATGCCTTTTGTTTCTCTTTAAACTGGAAACATAGTATGTAATTTTCAGGAACCACAGTGCCTCTATTTTTTCCGACCACAAATTAACCATAGTTCAGTGCAGTGAAATGCAGTAAGACTGATGGAATGCTCTGCCTAAGGGATGACTTACCCCTAACAAAAATTATGCTTTGCTTCCTATTTGTTGTGTTCAATAATATTGCCTCTCTAAATACTTTTGGTTCAGTACTGACACCAAATGAAGAGGAAAGCCTCCAGAATGTACAGACGTGCAGGATTATGTTTCATTTGTCTTTGTTCGTGGTCCTAATTCAAACCAGCCACCCAACCGCTGACTTATGACTCAAGGAGACATACTGTGTGGTTTTTTTCAAATGTATTTCACAAAACCACCCAAACTCAAAGAGCAAATTTCTGTCCTCAGCTACACCCCTGCAAGAGCAGCAAAGTTTATAAGTTTGCACATGTGCAATGGCGTGGTTTGCAAAAAATCCTGCACGATGCCTTTTTAGTTTGTTATGTTTGAAAATACAAATTATTTACTCCAGACATGCCTGACCAGTTTCTTGCAAGAAGCCAATGAACAAAATATAGATACTTTGTACACTACCAGTAGATAAGTGGATTTTTTTGGCCCTGATTAGAAATCTACTCTTTGAGGATTTCTTTCCTCCTCCAGTTGCCTTAGCGTCAAAATTTTCTCTTTAAACATGGAGAAAGGCAATAAAATTCAGCTTTTCTCCTACACCCTCCACCCTAAATTGCATATATGCAATGAGAAATAGTTCAAAATTCTTTCCAGATGTTAATTAAAATTAAATATCCATTAGAATTAGCCCTTGGTACATATTTATACCCATAGCAGATGAATGTGTGAGAACATGGTTATTAACAAAGTCCTGAAAAAAATCCATATTCTCCAGGAAGACCTGCCCCAATTCCCTTGACAGAATTTGGGGCTGAGTGCATCAAATGCCTGCCACGTTTCTGAAGGCTGGTGTGAACCTGTAATTCTGCTGCATGTAAATAGCTCCCCAGAGATTAATGGGAGTATTCAAGCAGGCAAATGTCGTGCACACTGGGTGGCAGGATCAGGCCAGCAGTTAGCACATCTCTCACAGTTACAGTGACTTTTCTTCACATTTAGGAACTGTGATTGCTACAGAATTTCCATTAAATTTTCTCACTTGTATCCCAAAAGAACAGAGACTTAATATTACAGTAACCATAATTAGGAAGGACTTAAGAAAACTAAGTCCTGCTATGTGCAATGTCCCTTCACTGGCAAAAAGAATGGTGCATATTACCACTTTATCACTGCCTGGTTTTAGCCACTTCATTTGAAATGTGATTGAAACTCTAGTAAGGATTTGTTCTATAAATCCTTACTGCTCAAGTCTCCACTAAGTTAGAGCAGTGAGCTTTTTCCTCTTAAACTGTAAAGAGTAAAAGTTTGCAGGGAACTATTTTAGCTGTCAGCAATAGATCTGAAGAAGGAATTAATATTCAAGAACCCTTGTGAGGAATTTATCAATGTTAATCATCTGAAAGCAGGAATCTAGCCTAAACTTGCTTTCTCAGATGCCTCAGTGTCCAGAGGATGAACAATTCCAACTCAAAACAACTGTCAAAATTAAGTGAAATAATTACTCCCGCAAATGCGCCTTTTTTCTTTTTTTTTTTTTTTTCCTGCAGAAAGCTCCAAAATGAACAGATAGGACCAGGTATCTTGGTTTTAGATGGCCAGCATCCAGCTGGGTTGACTTTGCTCAGTGTCCATTCAGGATCTCAAGCCTTTCCTGGAGTTTTGATCAGAGGAGCAGCTCTGCCAGCAAGCAGTGCAATTTGCATCAATGACATGGCCTGGCACGCTGGGATGAGCTCTGCTGATACAGATCTCACTGTATTTATGTTGTACATCTGTCCCCACACAGTCAAGACCCCAAGTGCTGTCTCAGCCTGTTTCCTTGATTAGCCTGAATAAAATGTATGTTCTTGTGATGCAATCCAGACTAACCTCTGTTCGATATTCAACTTTCATTGTAATCTTGAAGATCCAGGCTGATCTTGCTCCCAGACATTGCATTTTGATAATGCCTCAGCTGCAGAGCTGGCCCATTTCCAGTACAAAACACAGTGGTTCTGGTTGAGTTGTGTCTGGAGTGCTGGATTCATCCTGATCATAGGTCACAGGAGACTCCTGCTCTTAATTGTCTCTTCTGTATGAATAGCTGCTGAAATCCCTCTAACAGGTAACATAATATCAGGAAGCCTCCCATAAAACTTCAGAAGAAGCTCAGTTTAGAGCAAAACTCTCAAATTCACATGGATCTCAACCCTGATGCCAGCCCTCAGCTCTCAGGCATCAGTTACTCACAGTTAGGACATAACATGGTCCTCAGAGCAATTCACTGAGCTACTGCTGCGGCATTTTCATTAGATGTTGGCCCACTGCCCTGAAAAAATATGGAATCCTTACCCTATCTGACAATATTTACTGGTGTACCTTGATTGAGATATCCATGAAGAATGGAGTTTTACTATGTGTCCCACCAGCCTGGCTCCATTCCCCAGAAACCCGTGTTTCTGAAATGCAAGAAGTTGGCATTGCCTCCATTTTCTTATTCCTTCATATCTGAGTTTTTTTCTCTGTATCCATCAGGACTAGAAACATTTATTTTATTTTTTTAATGCTTATGCCAAGCTCAAATTAAGGCAGAAGTGTCCACTTGCACTGGGAAAAACAGATGTGAACCCTACCCTGTACAAGGGGTTTCACAGGGATATCAGGGACAAACCAGATTGATCTGACAGAGTGTCATGGGCTGGACAAGAGATGCCTAGAAATGAACAAAAAATAGGTGAAAATATAGTGATATTTTACTCCAAACACTTTCCAAGTAATGAGGGATTTGTGGTTCCTGAACCCAGTGCAAGTCCTCTGATGTTTCATAGTCTTCTTTGCCATGATGCTGCCCAGTAAAATATTGACCAGTGTCTTGGAAAAAAAAAAAAATCGATAGCCAGTGTCCTCTGATACTGCAGAACTTAACAACCCCCAAATGATGGACCACCTCAGCCTGCTTCAAGCATGTCCCAGGTGGTTTTGTGTGGTCTCCTTGTGGGAGGGGATGGATGACAAACAGTAGTTTCCTCATCTTTTCCATCACAATTTTGTCTTCATATCTACTGACTATTTTGTCTATTTTTTTTCTTGGTAAAGAGTCCTATTCTGATTACCCTTTGCATAGACACTAATCCAGTCTTCTGACAATATCTATTGCCCTCTCTATATATTCTTCAGCCGTGCTGCAGTTTTTTTCTGAGGCAAACTCACACTGTGCAAAGGTGCTGGCACAATATGGATCGATCAAGGAAAAATATTATTTTCTTTTCTATCCTCTATTCCTTCCATAATAATCAAGTATTGAACTGATATTTCTCATTGTACTATCTCTTACAACCCCAGATATCAAATCTGTGCCATAACTCAGCTTTGACATCAGTGAGTATATGATGCTGAGCCTGTGCATAGCAGCCCAGATTACACAGGGCTATTTAAGAATGGGCAATGTGAAATTGCCTTTAATTGCCCTTCATGAGTACTACAGACAGCTATAGCCTTTTGCTCCGAAATGTAATCAAAGCAAACCTGCTCTGAAAGAAATGTTCCCCCTGGCCAGACATGGAAGAGAGATGAAAAGTTATTGGAGTCTCCTCTGCTGCCTTGTACCCCCATGAATTTCACCTGCAGTTGTGCTGCTATGGATCCAGTGGCTGCTGAGCCCTGGGAAGCAGCCTCAATCCTGACTGCATCCATGCACAGCTCTGGTCCCCATAGGCCAGAGACAAGAGGGCATAGCTCAGGACAGCCAGCTGTCTTGGATGGAAGCTCTCAAAGCCTATAGGCTGCATGAACACATCAGCTGTGCAAGAAAGACAAGCAGAGGTCTGGGTGCAAGGTCCAGCCCTCACAGGTCAGATTTGGAGCACTGTACTGGAGAGAGCTGCCTGCCATCTCTCCTGGTGGGGTTCATGCCCCTCTCCTGCAGCCAGGTCCTACATAACCCATAACTCACTTTATTCCCCTCTCTCTGCTGCAGTCTCACTCGTTTTAAGCGCTTCCATGAACTCACTTGCTGCTTTAACCAGGATCCCCACCAGGCTCCTGCATCACGCTTCTGCTCTGCTGAGGAAGGGAGGTGGGAGCTGGGAGGAGAGCAGCAGAGCAGTGCTTCTCTGTTTTTCCTGGATGTCTTTCATTCACCCTCAGCTGAGTTTTCTCCCCATTCAGAATAACTCACATTCTTTGGGGCACATTTCTGCTCACAAATCTTGAGGAGGCGGAAGCACTGCAGAGCTGCTGCTTCACTAAAGAGCACTTTATTCCAAGGCTGAGATCTTATTACAGTTCCCTTACTACAGCAACACATTTTTTCCGCTCCTTTCTGAAACCTCAAATGTTGTTATGGCGTCAATGGTGAAGAAGTTTCGGCTTGCTTGGATTTCAGTCTCCTGGCCTTGGATGGAGGGGAAACATCATTTCTCTAAATACATGAACCCTTGTGCACACACACACTTGCACGCTCCTAGACCCCAATCTTGCAATAGGATCTGCTCAAGCACGGCCTTCTGCCTGTCTGGAGTTGTGTTGAATGTAAATCAAGCACATCTGACAGATCAGACTCTTTTAATGCAGTGCTTTGGTAATGTTGCTGCTGATGTGATCCAGGAAAATAGCAGCATGGATCAAACCCAGCCAGGCAACTGTCCCAGTGCTGTGGCAAAGAAGACGAAGTTAGTTGAGACCCAAATGATGCTGCAGGGACCCTGTACATATCCAGGTCTCTACTTTCAGCCTGCTGGGGGAAAATGTGGTTTGTGCTGCAAGGTGGGAGGGGGGAAGTAGTGAGAAGTGGAAACCCAGAGGTCTTGCTGCTGCAGCTCTAAGCTGTCAGATTCCACCATGGCACAGAAAAGCACCTGCTGGCATGCTCCCTCAGCCTCCTGGGCTTCTACTCTCTGCATATGTGAGATGGGAGGGAGCTGAGTCCTGGTCCTGGATTTTGGGAGAGATTATGGTGCTGCTGTTGTCTTGTTGGGCTGTTTTGTGCCCTGCCTGCAGGCTGCACACCCTGCCCACCTTCCATGGTGATTGAATGGGTGTGTCCCATCTCACAAGAGCAGTACAGAAACCCAGCCCTCCTTGATGACTTCCTCAGCACCCAAGACACTTGGTGCTGACTCTGACAACAAAGCATCTGGTCACCTCCTGGCCTTCAACACATTTTTTCCTTCAGCAGGCCAAAGATAGGATGGTCTGTTTATCACACTTGAAAACAAGGCATGGAGCATAGCCAGATTGCTAATGTTTAGGTGCCTGAAGATGCAGATATGCATCTGGTGGAACTGTGAAGCATGTGGAGGCACTTCCCTACCACTGAGCTTGAGCCAGGTCCCACAGTGGGTCTGGGCTGTGTGCAGGAGGAATTGGGCAGAGTTTATAACAGACTCTGTTGATGAGACTGTCAACCCCCCCATACACTCCAAGAACAGCTTGTTTCCCACAAGTGAAAATTGTTATTCTCGCACTGTTGTTTCACAAGTTCTGTTTCCAGCAATGCCTGATCACAGATAAGAGAAATGCAATCCCGATATGTACATCTTAGGCTTTGTTTATCCAGGACCAGCTAGGCATCGTAGTGGCAAGAATGACATTTCACTTCTTTCTCCACAGCTTCATTTTCTTCCACTCAGACTTGAGTTCACAACAACACTGCAAACCACTGGAATGGGGATAGGATAATCCCCTGATCTGGAATCAGTTTCAATCTTGCCACATGGGCAGGTACTGATATGATTCAAAAATAAATCTGTGTTTCTTGCAGTTTGCACTCTACTAGTGGCTTCCTGCAGGCTCTTGGCATTGCTTAGCCCCTCTCACAGAAACAGCAACCGAGCCCAGCACTTCCATCTCAGCTTCAAAGCTCCTGGGATGCCTTGCCAGAGCAGAGGGGATGAATGAGATCCTTGGGAGTTGTCCTCTCCATGACTGCCATAACAATGATAATATCACCATAGGATATAGTGGTGTGGCATTAAATCTATGACTGGGCAAGAAACCTTTGCTACCAGCAATTCTGGAGCCCTAAGTGATGGGTTCTTGCAGGAGGACTACCTGCATTTCTGAATCTCAATTAGAATTATCTTTTTGCAAAGTAAATAAAGGAGAATGACCAGACTCTGGTTCCCCCATTCTGAATAACAAAGGTTTGGGAGATTGGCTGGAACCTACAGAGAGGGGCGACTGTTTGGATCAGATCTGGATTTCATTTCACACAGGTTAAACTGATTCTGGAGATGAAGGAAAGATAAACAGAAATCTTGTCTTTTCAGCTAATTTTCACTGTTTCTGTGAGCTTCACAGTTGGATATAACACTCCAGAGTCATAACTGGTGGAGTGATCTTTGCAAGGATGGGAACTCTCTGGTGTATTAGAAGTGATTTACATGACTTGTGAAAATCTGGGTATTATTTTCTGCCAGTGCCAACCTGAGATGTAATAACTCAGACACAGGATGGCAAGCCAGGGTTAAAATAAACCTGTGAGACTGGCATAAACTGTCATCCAGCATGGCCAAGCAGCTTCTGTGTCCTCCTCCCCACCAGAAAACTAACCTGATTAAAGGCTGCAAAAACAGTGCAAAGCAAGAGAGTTAAGTTGCAGTTACCTTGGAAGAAAGGCTGGGCAGGAATTGTTTAACCCAGGCACTTGACCCGATTTCTAACAACAGGAGGCAAATACAGTGAAAGCTGATATCCCTTTTATCATAAAAAACAGGGGCTCATTTTTGCTTTTCTGATTTAAGTAGCAAACAGGAGGAGGTGGGAAGAGAGCAGCTTTTGTTCAGTTGCAGGTTGCATAAGTCAGGCACAGTGAGCTGCTCTGTGCCTCCCTGGGACCATAGCATGATGGTGACACTGGGGTGGAGGTTCCTACCTCATGTCCCCCCTGGAAGGGCAGCATCCCCCCAACCTCTCTGCATTTTTCTAGTTCTTTATTGTATGGGCTCTAGGCACTTTTGGTGCCTAGTCCCTTTGGTCAAGGGTCATGTTCTTAGTTCATGTGTCCTGTGACTGCTCCAGGACCTCCTTCTAGTGGTGATGTCCCCTGGGAGAGACCCAAGCCACCAAAACTTCCCCCAGGTACCCACCTCTGTGACAGAGCTTGTATTTGGCCTGGAACTAAACCTTGAACCTCTGTAATCTGGGAAGCTACAATGGTCCTCAGGACATCCCTTCTCAGAACCTAACCCTCTGACTGGGCAGAGCAGGCTAAAAGCAAGCCTGAGAAAGGGAGGAAAGAAGTGAAGACCTCTAGAGCAAAAGCATATTTGAGGATTTCTGAGTGGTATTCTCTCTTGTCCTCTTTCTAATTGTTGCCAGAATTCTCTTAGTTAAATCCCTTCTGCCAGACTCATGCCTTGACATTGGTCTGCCATACCTGGCCATCTGCTCTGTCTTTCCTCCTGCCATGCAGACCATCCCTCTCTGAGCAAAGAAAACTATCTCTGCTGTCCTGCCAGGCATATTTTAACAAATCCACCATACTGGAAGAGAATATCTCCTTACACCACACAAAACACCTGAGAAGGCTGTGAGCCTCAAGGGGCTTCGCGGGGGGGGATGAGAGAGTTTGGTTTCCTCAGCTGAATCTCAGAACTAATCCCCAGAGGAAAAAACACCTCCATAGTCCTCATGAGGGCTGTTGTTGGCAAACTTTGCACAAACAAGACTCCAGCAGACACTGCCACAAGGGTCCTCAGCATTTCCCTGAGCCCGTGTCTCTTGTGGCTGAGGAGCCATGCGATATTTGAATGTGAATGGCGGACGCTTGTTGGCTGAGGAATGGGCATTAATCACCTCTGATCCACAGCTCCTGCAGCTTCCAGGCTCTCTGCAGAGCTGCTCAAGAGTAAAAGTGGACTCAGAGGCCAGCCCTTGGCACAGCAGAGGTGATTGTGGCAGAGGGAAATGGCTGCGGCAATCAGCCAAGGGGAATTAGGTTCACAGGCTCTCCAAGACCTTTAGGACTGCTCTCCTTCCTATTATTGCTCGTGACAGAGTTGATAAAGCACCCCAGAAAAACCACCAGGCAGCCATTAGCACACGTCAATCTTTCTAATCTTGGTTTTGGCCTTGAGTGATCGAGACCAGGTTGGCCATGGAATACAAATGAAGAACACGTGAGTTTTGGGAAGAACTAAAGGCAGCAAGCTGTGTCAGAGGAATAATAAATAACTCTTAGCCAAACCAACGTGTATCAGACCTGGCTTCCACAGCTCAGTCTCAAACTGGATTTCCAGTAAATATAAATCAGTGCAGCTCCACTTAAACATGGGATTCTAGATACCAGGAAAAGCTAGCCAGGATATCAGAGACAGCTTAGTGCTTCTGCCACCAAAAATAGCCCATGGATTTCAAATGCTGCTGGGCAAAGCAGACATCCACCCGACAGTCAGATACCCAAAACTCCTTGTTAGTAAAACCCTCTGGGTCTTGGATACCAGTTAACTTCCAGGCTCTTTCTCCTGGGAAGAGTTTTCATCATAAGTCTCACTTCAAGAAGGGCCACTGGTCTCTCATCTCTGCCTCTCTGCTGTGGTCACACCGTGGCTTGCCAGTGGCTTCCATTTGGTCTTCCTGACAGAGACCACAGCCTCTTGATTTTTAAAAAACTCAGCTAAGCTTATATGCATCAACGAAAAATATGCAGGTGATTAAGAGCTTGAAGTGTTTCATCAGTTCATTATCAAATGTTACTAACCCTCTTTTAAAAATAGGTATCTTGTGTAAGGTAAGGAAGCCCAACTCCTACCAGAGCAGGTTTTTATTACAGGCAGACTTAAAGCATAAGTCTTTAATAAGGCTGCATACAGCTAGGACTAATACAGTCATGTCTCAATGGAGCTGCTTCCCAGATGCTGACAAATCAGACAACTTCTTCTTTTGCTCAGAGATCCTATCAAAGCAGTAAAAGTGCTTCCACATGTTCATTATGTAGTGCAGGGCTGCTGTGTGGTTATTAATGTATTTGCTGTGCAGAGCAGAGACCCTGGCCTGCCTAAAACACAGTGAGGGTCTCCCCTCACTGCTCAGTGTTTGTCTCCAGCAGCATGGCCTCTGATGTGGAGAGAGAAAAGACACAATTTTCTACCCCATGAAATGAGAAATCACTTCCAATCATTTTGTAATCCTTAGATTTAGGGCATACAATATTCTAAGTTAAGCAGAAAGGGTCTGCAAAGGTTAAAGACAATAAATCAGAAGACAGGAAAAAAAGACTAAAAAGAAATTAAAGGAAAGGCTATATAGGACTTGAAGTAACAATTTGATGGTGCTGAACAGAGTGGGTTTGGTGACAGCTTGATGAAAAGAAGTATTATGTTAGAATGTGCATCTAAACTCACTCCTCTGTGGTTGGTTTTTTGTTTTTTCTTCAGGTGTTGAAACTTTCAGCAGAAATGTGGCAGCAACTCACCAGCAAATGTGCCTTGTACAATGGTGATAACTCAGTCCCAGCTCATGACTGGCTGGGCTTTGTTCAGGGCTTGTGATAAAATACTGATAGGAAAGCTGACCTCAATTATTCATATTTCTGATTGCAACTTCCTTCATCAGCCTGGACAAGCCCAGTAACCTCTGCACCCCAGTTTCCTCCTAAGCCCTGCACCTGTGGCAATAATGAAGTTTTAACGAGGACACTGCTGCACCAAGGTGAAGTACGAGCATGAGAGATGGCAAAAGCATGGTCTAAGCCCAGGAAGGCTTTTCCACATAAAATATGTAGAGTACCTGCAATGCTGGTGTGACTGCTTGTCTTGCAGACCTGGCCAAGACTAAGAAGATGGGGCATCACTACCTGGGGGGCTGGATCTGCTCCTGATGGCTCCTGTAGCCCTTGCTCAAGCAGTGACTGCTAAGAGAGGGAAAAAGGCAGATACAGAGGAGCCATGTAAAAAATAAACAAATCTGAACCCCTGTGACAGAGGGCAGGATTTGCATGGAGGTCTGTTTGCCAGACAGGCTCACCCTCCTCCCATCATGTTTATTTGCAAAGTAAAGGTGAAGCCATTGAAATAACAGCCTGATGCAAAGTGCATCAAAATCAGTGGAAAGACTACCACAGTGCTCAGCAGTATTTGGCTTAAGTCATAAAAATGTCATGCTCTCAGTACCATTTTACTTCTCTATTTTACAGCATTTCCCAGACAGGAATCCTTCACACACCACTGGATGAGAGAGGGAAAGTTGTACATGGCTAAACAAAGGAATTTTCTAGGATGGCAGAGAAGTGTTGCAGGCTGATCCAATTTGTAACTTCAGGTCAACAAAATGTGTTTAGAGTCAATGAATGGTTTGGTTGGGAAAAAGAAAATTTAAAAATAGTTGTTCAAATGTATTAAAAGTAAAATGTCTCATTTGAAAAAGGTCTTTAGGTGAATACCTGTGTTTGCTTTACTTTAAAGGTTAAATATAATGTCAGGAAATTAACATTTAGTTTGGGGTTGGATTTTGAATCAGTCTGACTCTGCTTTGCATGAATTTCATCCAATTTTTTTTCAAGTGTTTCATTTCACTGTGAAAACTACAAAGCCAGTTCTGTTTCAGGACAACTCCAACTTATATTTTCTGTTCCGAGCTTTTAGTTCTGTGGCCACACTGGAAAAGCAGCTATTCAGAACATCTTAATTATAGATGAAACCACAGTCATGTCAGTGCCAGTAATGAGGAGATAACTTCTTGGACCATACTGACTGGCAGTACAGTAGAAAACCAGTGTTGTGCATTTCAAATTTATTTAACATTCTCTTATAAATCCATTTCTCCTGCTCCTCTGCTGTTTTCCCAAACATCAATACAGTGGAATAGGAGCATCACAACAGTACAAAGTAGGACAGTGGAAGTTTTGGAAATAAAACACACACAGCCCCTTCCAGGTAGAAAGCAAAAGCCAAAGAAACACTGACTGAGCAGATCTATATGTACATTCTTTCTTAGAAACTCTTAATATCTGATTACAGCCCCTCATTTCCCAGCCATCAACTGTTCCTTTCAGGGTTTATATTGACATGCTGATACACACACAAATCCTAGAAATGAAAAAGATGCAATTGCCTTGCAAAACTTGTAATCCTGTACTCATCCTCAGCCTCCCAGAGTGAGTGCAAAGGTTTTCTGCTCACAGTAATCAGCAGTGCAAGCACATGGGGCACCTGCATTCAGACCTGTCTCCTGTGTCTGTGATGCTCTCTGTGAAGGCAGGACCCTGCCAAACCCACCAGTAATAGAGCCCATAAAGGATCAGTCACTTGTCAGCTGACAAAGGTAGAACAGGTTTTCAGCTCTATTTTTCCATGCAAAAATAGCCATGTTTTTAAAAAATAAAAGATAAGAACACTGACATGGAGAATGTGAGAACAGACTCTTTGGTAATCTCCATTGCATGTATGGATGCTCCAGACACATGCTGGGACAGGATGACAGCACAGGGCTGCAGCAGTGGCTTGGTTTTTTTAGTAGCTTCATTTGTAATCAGAAAAGGTATTATAGAATGAGATATTTATTCAGCTGTGAAACTGCTGCCATATAGAAACACTGACAGATATGTGTAGTGTTAAATTTAATTTTTTTTGTGTCGGTTTGTGGATATGTTGAACATGACTCTTGCCATCCATAACTGCTAGAGCAGTAAGGTCTGGATGCACAGTGAGTTTTGGAAGAGATATGATCCTTTAGGCTCAGGAAGGTCTAATTACCAAGCTGAGAAGGACGTTTTATCCACAGCAGGTAAATCCACAATTGCTTTCTTAAGGAGCAGTCAGCACTGGTTGCATCTGATCCAATGGCCAGATGCCCTGACCACTGGGCTAGCACAGGCAGGTCAGACTCAGTCTGGCAGTGTTCCCACTGCATATGCTCAGCTCTTCTGGAGCAGAGTATCCCTTTTAATAATTTTTTCTAAGCATTTTGTTGTGGGAATTTCTTTGGGGGCAGTATTATTCTTTGGACTTTGCAGGGGAAAGAAAAAACCAACACCCTCCCTTCTGGCTGATTTTTCAAAGTTTATTAAAACATAATCCGAATTCTTCTATACTGAAAAATATTTCACCAGAGATTGATAAGGGTATGCAGACTAAGGATAAAGGCAAATTTAATCACTGCTTTTATTATTCTGTTTTCCTGAGTAGGATAATTTCCCATCATCCTGAGTGGCTTGAACTGCCACAAGCTTGAAATAGTGATGATGGAATTTCCTGGGAAAAAATTAATGTGGAGGCACTGGGATATTACAGTAATAGTGTGGTAAATGAATGTGCCTTTTACCACACACCTCCTTCATATTGATGTATATTTTGGCTAACACCAAGTGTCACTTGCAAAATGTGCAGCATGTTGTGGCCCATGTTTTTCTGGCCTCTCCCAGACCAAAGCAGGGAGCCCTATTTCAAGTTAGTCACTCCTGATTGTGGTCCTGCAGCTCCTTCCCATGCAGGCAGAGCTCCCACTGATTTCCAGACAGGCATGCACAAGTTAGGGCTGCTGGATCTGTCCCTGACATAGTAAAAATAGATAGTTACTCGGTTGTTTTCATTAAAAGGAGAGGAAGGAGAACATTATATAACAGGAGGGCTCTTGGGGGGAACGCTGGTTTATTTAAAATCTCCAGTGATAGCTGCTTTCCCTGACTGGAATTGGCTCTGCAGCAGGGCAGGAAAGCTGGGATCTTGCCACTACTGGAGAGCAATGCTCTTTTCTTTATTAGTGGACAATAAACCACATTCAAGACATGCTAAAGAGCTGGAAGACAAGCAGGCAAAGCAGAGAAATTCAAAGTGAGGGCTGGTGCTGGGGAGCCTGGTGTTTGCATTTGCCTGCGAGGGAGAGGCAGACACCACTGAGGATGCAGCAGCTCTTTGCCAGTGCTCTCAGTGCTAGTGGGAATCTGGAGGCACCACTGGGTTGGTTTAATTGACACCTATGCAAATTGCCTGCCTGTATAGGCAGAAATCCTGCAGGACTGGGGCAACTGGATGAGTGCAGCAGGCAGGGCACACCTGGGAGGAGATGGCATTTTTTAGGGCAGTGAGGGAAATTTAAGGACCTCACAGCAAGTGCAGAGAAGGGGTGCACAGGGGCTGGAGCTTCTGCTAGTGGGAGTTTGGCCCCTGTGCCATGTCAGGAAGAGGGATCTCAATGCTTGCAGTCTCTGTCCTGGCTCTGGGCACCATCAGCTGTCCCCTCATGGGCCACAGCCAGGTTTCACCTGCCCAAAGGATGTGGCCACAGCACTGCTGGCAATACATGAGCAGCCCAAAGGCTGCTGTCTTTGGTAAGAGAAAATGCCTGAAGAGAGTGAGAGCTGAACTTACCTACTACATCCCTAGATCTTCTTCTGTCTGGCTCCTGTCCTGATCCATGTCTTCCTGGGAGAGGCATGGAAAGGCACAGCTCTCCAAATACTTGGATGAGGTTCCTCACCTGTACCACACAGCAGAGCTCCGTGTGCTGTGGACACAGGAGCAGGTCTGAGGCATGGCCATGGAAGGGTGCTGGCACTCCCTGAGCTGGCTGCAGGCCTCCCAAAGGATGCCAGCTCTCTGATGACACCACGCTGGGTGTCCTCAAAAGTCCTCAGAGCAAAGTATTTTGCATTGTGTGTGCATTGATTCCAAGCCTAGTTTTCCTATTGTTTTCAGCAGAATTTGTTTTTGCCCACAAGGCCCTGAATCAACATAGTGTTGAGCCTGGCAAATCAAGAGAACTAGAACACCTGACATGGAAAATGCATTTTAAAAAAATTATTCCCTGCCTGCAAAACTTACAGGTAGAGTTGGGTTTAGAAGGACAAAATGCTGTTACTTCTATGGGACTTCAGTAAATCCTGATGTGCTTTGCAGAGCACCTGGTTGTGGGCTCCAAAAGTAGATCCACTTCTGAGTGAAATACAGAATATTCTCATTGTGATCAACAGCTTGTGTTCATTCTTTGAGCCTGTTTTATCACAATATAGGGGTTCACAACATGCAAAGGCAAGGAGAAGCATCAGAGTCCTTGTGAAGGCCATCTGAAAAACCTCATTTCAGAACGATCACTAAATTAAAAAACACAGCAACCTAAGAAAAAAAAATGTGTTTCAGCACTGAGACATTCATTTTCAACATTGAGCCAAGGGGCATTTCTCACATGTAGTTTCAAATGAAAAAAAAAGAGAATTGTTGGCACAGCCTTTTCTCCAGTGGTTCCAGAGGAGTAATTAAGCAGGAGCCACTTGGAGCCGGCTTGGGGAAAAGTGTGCACCATGATCTTGGAGTAAGAAGGACTGTGTGCCTCCTGCTTGCCTCTGTGTGTGTGTGCACACTGGGTTTTTTTCATTTTTTAATCATATTTGTGCATTATTTTCCTGTGTGTCCATGGCACCTTATTTCAATGAACAGTTTGAAAGGCATATGCTGTTGAGCAAAGGGGAGAGAAACTCTCCTGGCCTTTTTTTTCTCTTTTCTTCTCTCAGTGAACATGCCATTTTTTGATGCTTTTCCTAGGGCTTCTGTGACCTATGCTTTACACCACCTGGCTGGTTTAATTCATGAATCCTCTATTAATATGACAGGCTCTGCAAAGGTGACTAAAATGTTAAGGAGACAGATGTCATCAATATCTCTCAAGGGTAAATACTTGAATTTTGCTCCCTTTTTGTGTGGCTGGTCTCTATTCTGATCTTGGCATTGTGGCTGAGCCACTGAGACGAATTCATTTCTGTTTCTCCCTCAGATGCTCTGGATGAATGTTAATCATAATTTTAACAGTTCCCTGTTCTTTCTTCAAGTGTCAAAGCCTTTCTTTTCTGTCACTCCTGTTGGAGAAACCCCATCTTACACAAATGAGCAATGTATCTGTAAGCATCCTTATAAATCATAAGTCACAGGCTGCTTTCTACTGCTACCAATGCACAGTTTGTCCTTCAGGCAAGAAAATAATCTTTTGCTAAGGGTATTGCTAAATCCATGCTGAGTCAGCTCAGCATCTTGCTCTCTTAGAGATCTCACATGGAAAAATATCTCAGGGTCTGGTGTGGCTGTCTCAGTGGTGACTAAAGTGGAGGCTGGACTAAGCAGAAGAAGGTCTGAGGTAGATACAGCACAGGGAAGGGAGAAAAGGTCCCAGTGGCACAATTAGGTTGCCTAAACAATAAATGGTCATCACCAGAGGAGCTAAAGACATGATGATGGTCTCTGGGGTGGTCTCAGCATTAACTAGGAGATACCACGAGCAAACTCAACATTCTGCCTGTGCTTAGAAAGCAGCAAAAGCAAGGAAATGAGTAAACCTGTTCTCTTCCTTGCAAGTTGCTTAGTGCTTTGGACCACAGTTAAACTGCCCGGATCGAGCCCATGTTAGAAACCAGATGTCAAGGCCAGATCTAGCCATGCTGTTGGCTCATATTCATATCTGCACACCATGGGCCTGTTCCAGCCTGAGCATGCTGCACTTGTCCTCCCAGACAAAGCCCCACATCTACACTGTTCACATCATATTTATCCTTAGGAGACTGAACCAGGAAGATTGTTTCATCTTTGGAAAAAACCTCTTTAGCAAGCGGGCATTGTGCTGGTCTCATCTCTCCTTTCACACTCCTTCCCAAGGCAGTTACTTGTCTGCTGTAATTTACTCTTTAATGCAGCACTTTCCTATTCTGTGAGACAACAATCATGAAGCATTTAAATTCCAATTGAGTAGGGCTGGAGTGCAGAGGGGCTGCGGCTTGTGCAGCGTGGACAATGGGAACCTGAGACAGGGGACACCAGTTCAAGGCCCCCCAGGAAGGAAGGCTACAAGCTTCTCCCTCACATTCCCATCTCCCTAGAGATGTAAATCAAGAAAAAGAAGGGAGGGGAAGAGGAGGAGGAGGGGTGTTTATAGAAAGAAAAGGGAAAATGGATTGAGTTGTGCTGAATTCTAAGACAAGGATCAGCTACACAAGAGAACTATTGAATAGCTGTGAAATCTGGAATTGAGCCATCAAAAAAGCTGCTGAGCTGCATGTGAATCAGGTTGATTGTTTTTGAGAAGCACCTGATTTTTTTTTTTTTGCCCCTCTCTCTCTCCCATGCTCCGTGCTTAGCCTTGGAGTTTGAACATGACTGCTGTTTAGCACAAACTGCTTTTCCTTTAAGATAGAGACATTTTAGGGACCGGGGGGGGAGGGGGGGGAACATCTCTCTGGATGTGAAGGCTGTGGTACCCGGATTGTGAGCTGACAGGTTCCCCACTGCTCTGGGGAATGGCATCGAGGAGTTCCCACTGCTGGCAGAGACCAAACAGGAAAAGCAAAGAGCTGTAACTCCCTGGGACAAGGTGTTCCAAGGGCTGCTGGCTGCCCTGTAGCTGCAAGTACATTTTACCAGCTCTTTGCCAGGTTAGTGCTCTGAGGAATTAACATTTCCTATCTTGTCTCCCAGGACAGAGGCAGCACCTACTTCCTGCTGATTGGTCCCTGTTGGACCTTGGGAAAATGAATTGCAAAGCCCAATTTAATACTACACTTATCAGCACAGTGTCTGATTCTCTCATGTGCAGTGGTAGAGTTATAATTCCCTCTGCAGCATTCACTAGTGAGGGAAGCAAAGCACAGGGATGCTAAGATGCTGTTTTCCCAAAGAGGACTGTGATTCCAGAGTGGCCTAAAAAGGCACACTGAAAGAAAGAAAAAAAAAAGAAACTGCTTTGAAAAATCTAGCAGTTCGCCTAGGGTTATGGAATAAGTTGGGATTGCAAGAGTGAAACCTTGCCTTTCCTCATTTGGTGTGTCTGAGAACCATCTCTGCTCTAATTTATTATTATTGTATTGCATTATTGTGTAATTTTGTTGCATTAAAAATCATGTGAATAGCACCATGGTGCTCTGCAAACAGAGAGCAACACAGAGCCACTGCTCCAAGGAGTCTAGTTAAACTGCTTCCAGATTTGACTCAAGAGACCCACACTCTATTACCTGACACAGAAAACATCTACATTGTTTTATTGTTGTTTATTTACTGAGCACTGAGGGTAAGCACTGCACTGGGAGAACTTGCACAGTCTGGACAGTTCTATCACACTTGAGCTCCTCTTCAATGGGATGGGCTCTGTGACCTCTTCCTTCTTCCCTCTGCCATGGTACCCGAGCTCAGCCCACCCCCACAGCCTCTCTGCCTCTCCAGAAGCTGACAAGACTCAGTTTCCTCCTAAGCCTTGGAGGGGTGTTTAGACCCTGTAGACCACCTCTGCCTGCAGACCTCCCATCTCCTGCCCATGTTGTTCATACCAAAGGCTGAGCAGCCCTGGTGTTGGTCTCAGTGCCACCTTGTCCCCACAAGAGTGTGTATCTCTTTAGAGCCTGTGCAGCACCCACACAGCAGGGCAGCACCACGATGAGCTTCAATAGAACAGGCAGGATGCTGCTGTGCTGGTGTGACACTGGGCACACCCAGAGGAGCTGTGGCTCAGGTCTGGAGACAGGGAAGGCGCTGTGGCAAGAGGGACTCCAGCATATCCTGCTCATGCAGCTCCAACCCCAGGCACCAGGTGGGAAAAGGCTCAGTCCTCAGAGGGTGGTTTCTTTCCTTTCCATGGAGAAGACCCTCCCATGGGATGAAATGTGCTCCTAGTAGGAAGGGAGGGAAGGAAATGTCCCAGCATCTCCTTTTAGCCCTAACCTGCTTTTGTGCTCTTGATCCCCGGGCAGACCCCAGCACTGGGTATGTACAAGGAGCTGCCTGAAAAAAGCTCCCAGAGTTACCAGCCCTCCATCCTGCCAGTGAGGGGCTCTGGGAGGTTCAGACCTGGGCTCTGGCAGGTTCAGACCTGGGATCTGGGAGGTTCAGAGCCAGGCTTTGGGAGGTTCAGACCTGGGCTCTGGGAGGTTCAGAGCCAGGCTTTGGGAGGTTCAGACCTGGGATCTGGGAGGTTCTGACCCAGGATTTGGCAGGTTCAGACCTGGGCTCTGGCAGGTTCAGACCTGGGCTCTGGGATATTTAGACTCAGACTCTGAGAAGTTCAGGCCTGGGCTCAGGGAAGTTCAGACCGAGATTCTGGGAAGTTCAGATCCAGACTCTGGGATATTCAGGGCCAGGCTCTGGGAGGTTCAGTGACAGCTCCAGGGGAGGTCAGGGGCAGGAGGAGTGCAGCGGCAGGGCAGGCTTTGTGCACCGGCCACCGCTGCCTCTGCAGACCCCGGCCCCCGACTGCGGGCCCCTTGAAGTTAATGAAAAGACTCTCCGGGATGTCAGGGGGTTTGGGGCTGAGCCCTCGGTGTGCAAAATTAAATCCACATCCTCTTTAACTCAGCAGCACTGCCAGCCCCAGGAACACCCAGAGACACCCAGGCTGAGCACTCCTGGATAGGTGCAGGAAGCATCTTTCCATGCCAGTTCCTAAAGCACCTCAGTTTTTTTTCTTCTTCTTCTTTCTTTTTTTTTTTTTTTTAAAATTCTAAAAATTTACTTATAGTAACTTCTTTGGAGTCCTATCAGGATAGCATCTTCCCCAAAATANTTCTTTTTTTTTTTTTTTAAGGGGAAAAATAATTAACCTTCACCTCAGGTCCCAGCTCGCATAACCACAGATGAGATTCTACTAATAATTTGCTTGCTTAAGTGACTCATAATAAACACTGTTAGTTTACTTTTGCTTTGAGAGCAGCTGATCTTTGGAACAAACCGCCCACAGGCGTAAAATCATGTCACCCACTTGCTGATTTAACCCCCTGAGTGCTCACACATCTGCAGACCCTGCTAAACTGCCGTTTGCAGGAAAGCCTGGAGTCTGGCAAATTTTGTCATCAAATGTAAAATAAAATCTAGGGAGGATGAGATAATTTCTTCACCTATTTCAGTCTGGGATGTCTTTGCTCAGGTAGCCCCCACATATGGGTCCAGAGATGAGGGTGGAGGCAGGGACTTCTTGCCCCATCCAAAACTGCTGACCAGCTATTTGTTTGCATTTTCTGAGGTAGCATATTTTCCATATGACAAGTTCTCCTGAGGATCCTTTTATCCATTAATCATAGATGAGCATGCTCAGCCTTGATTCCCCCTCGGGGCAGCCTGAATCTCAGCAGTGCTGACAGGGTGTTTGGAAGGCACCAAGGCTCACCGTGACCTCATGCTGAGCATGAGGTGTCCTAAGGGACACCACAGAGCTAATGCCAGCCTCAGGAGGACACATTGCTGGTGTAAATAAAAAGAGCCAGGGTGTGTTTTCACAGAGCTAACCTCTTTTCCCTCCAAAGCACAGGGAGGGGTGCGGTCCCTCACTGCCGGCTCTGTGCTTTGCCTGGACACAGCTGGGGCGCACAGACCAAGAACAGGAGGAGCCCCACAGCAATTTCCTGACCCCTCATGCAATGCAGAGATGACAGGCACACACTGGCTGGGTGTGCAGCAGCGTGTGCCAGCAGTGAAACACCCTCTCACCTGCAAAGTGTGACCTGGGCACGCCTGGTGTCACAGCCCTGGTGCAGGAGGGACAGTGCCTGCCCTGCAGGTGGAGACACCTGAGCCTGAACCAGCAGAAGGGCTTCCCCAAGGTCATACAGCAAGCCTGCCAGAGCATGCCCTGGAATGTAATTTGAACATCAAAACCCAGTCCATGAAGCAGGCAGTTGCTCCTGTGCTGTGCACACATGTTCCTTTGCCCTCTGCGTTCGGCACTCGATGCAAGGAAGGTTTGCAAGAGCAGCAAATTGGCTTCAGGCTGCTGAACAGCAGTTTTCTGTGGAGGTCTCAGACTAATACATTTTTTGGAAGATAATTTCATTTCTCTTCATCCCCAGCTTATGGTTTCAGCTAAGCAAAAACCTGCTTGACCTAATTTCTCCACCTTGCTGATCAAAGGTCATGTTTACCAGGATTATTTCTGTCTTCATTGTAGGCACAGCTGGTAAACAACATGGAGATTTTACAGTATTTAACTTTCTGATAGATTTATGGAGGCTCCCTGCCTGACTTCCTTTGCTTCTCTCAAAGCTATTGCACTCACCCTTCAGATGGTACCATGCACTGAGTACCTTCAGGCCCAAAACCCAAGCTGAGCAAGAGAAAAGAGCTGTGTGTCAGCAATTATTCACCCTCCCTGCCTGCAGCCAGCCCCAAACCTCCACTCTGGATCATCTGCCTCCCACAGTGTGCTCATGTTAGGTCAGAAAGAGCCCAGCCCTGCTGAGGTGCAGTGATGGGCATTGCCAGGCTGCCAGCTGCAACCAAAGCAGAGGCAAGGTCCTGGAAGCTGCATAACCTCCACAAGCCAGTGCAAAAAATCTCTTCCTCCATAGGGAAAATGTTGAGAGTCTGACTCACCAGCCCTCACTGCCTTTTGGCTTCAATCTGAGGGAAAAAAGAAATAAAAATAAAATAAAATAAAATAATAAATAAAAAAGAAGTTTGCTGGTCCAGCAGCTGTCTAAAGAGCTTTGCAGCCTTGGGAGCTGGAGCACACTGCTGGAAGAACACAGGAATGTATCTCCATCCAACACCTGGTGGTTGGAAGGGTTCAAGCTGGATTTTCCAAGTTGCAAAGCCACCCACTATTTGGATTTGAGACACAATTTCTGCTGTCCCCCAGTAAAACAGCTCCAGTGGTGACTGGCTCCAGATCTGGCCATGTGCCTGGTCACTCCTGGTGGCAGAAGGAGCAGAGGGTTGTCCCTCTGGGCACCAGGTCAGAAGTCACTTAGCATGCAACAGGGACCACCCAGCTTCCCAGATGAGGATGCTTTCCCCATCCTCCCCCAAATAAAACCCTGGCTTCTGCAGCACCTTCTCAAAGCAGTGTTTGGATCACCAGTTACTCAGGGAGGGCAGTTTGGGAGCTTCTGTTTTTGCCAGAGTGTTCATGACAGCAGAGGTTATTCCAATCCTCTCTCCTGAGGAGTCAAGCTGCCCTATGTGCTGTCATTGCCTCTGTACCATGGTATTGATCCACAAGCAAAGTCAGTGACTCACAAGGAAATATTATTTCACCTACCAAACAATGGTCTAAATATATAGTATTCTGTATATTTTATCTTCTTTCCATCAGCCTCCACAGGGTAACATATCTTATTCAAACACCATGAAGTCATACTTCCCTGGTGCAACCATTTTCAATTATTTATTGAACAATGGAGGTTAGAATGGACTGAGTCCTGCTATGGTCAATAATTTCTTCTTTTTCTAACTGAGTCAGCAAAAGGTGGTATAGATGTATACAGGTAACAACTTGTTAGTTACTCCTTTGGAAAGGTTTTCGACCAGGCTCCCAAAAAAAGGGCATTACTCCTTCTTCAGAGGCACTACCCTTAGTAAAAGTAGTCAATGGAAGGCTTTACTTGCTCTCTTGCCCTGGGGAAAAGATGCAGGCCTGTACTTTTTAATATGCTTTAATTCTGTTTTGTTACATTTGTAACACGACATAGTCAAAAAATATGCAGAAAAGCTCTGGAAATATCAGCCTATCTGCTTGAGCTTTCCAGGAACCTCAAAGCAAGCTCTAACCAGAGCATAAAGCAAAGTCCAAACCCACCTGTGAGTCTTATAACCCTAGATTTCCTAAAAATGCCACTACAAATAAGGTGGGTAAGAAGTTAGTCTGCACTGCCTGAGACAATCTTGTCACCCTCCCATCCCTTCATGCATCCTCCAGCAGCTGGGGAATAGCTGAACTGGCAGCTCAGGTGGCAGATGTGTGCCAGGACCAGATTTCCAGTTTCAGAGAGAAAACTTAAATGAGACACATGGAAAATTTTTTTTTCTTTTCTTTTTTCTTTTTTTTTAACCCCATCAGAAAATTCTGGCCAGTGATGGAAAAAATCAGGCTTTTTAAATTAGAAAATTCTGAAGCTTTCTGAAAAGCAGAGCAGACAAAAAGCATTGCCATTACTTCGAGATAGGAGTAAAGTCTTTTAAAGCAAAAATATTCATAAGTGTGAGTTAAATTCTTGGCTTTCAATAATCTAGTGATTGCAATGGTACGACAGGAGATGGGGCCTATTTGCTTCAGGGGACTGCCCTGGCTTTTACAAGGAAATGGTGTAAATGAAGTTAAGCTGTAATTTGTGGATAATTGAGTGTTCAGTGACAAATGTCCCTGTGACATACAAGCTGTCATGGAAAAAGTATGCTGCTACAGCAACATGTCACATGTGGTCTTAAACTGATTATTCTAAATCATCCAGTGTGTCTGCTCAGTTCTTCCTTAAATAAAAAAAAAAAATCCCCAAATCTGACCTCTACAAAGTTTAATTTAAAATAAAATAAAAATAAATAAAGGGCATCCAGAGATAAGTTAGAGAAGATTTTGCTGCCGACTCAAGTAGACTCTGGCCAGGCAGCTGAAGTGACCAGTAACGTGGATAAAGTGAGATGCTCACCCTCTTCTCTTGCAGAAATGTCATGCAAACAAACATTTTCAGGTCAAAAACCCAGAAGCGTACAATAAAAACCCAGTGTGGAAAGCTGGTGCTGCAGCTCCAATTTGCACACATAGGCTGAGAATAAAATCACAAACCTGAGCCTCCCCAAATATGCTCTTTCTGAAACATTGTGCCGCAGAAAATTAATTGCATTCCAGCTCCAGGGAGCATTAGCACTTCTCTGAATTCAGGGCCAGCCTAAGGAGCTGCCGTGCCCTAGGCAAAGAATCCAGCCCCTCCTGGCCTTTGCCCCTTCCTCCACAGGGCTGAAAAGGAAAAATTATAATAAATCACAGCCTTTAGAGACACCTACTAAACACTGACTGGAATATAAATGTATAAATAAAATAGGAACTGAACGTACTCATCTCAGCCCTCGATTGTGGCTTTTCTTCTCTTCTCACTTTCATTTCTTCTTCCCTTTCTTTCACCTTTGTTTCACACATTCTCGTCTCCCTACCCCCTCCCCCTCGCCTCCCTCAGTTTCTCCCCTCCTTTGTTGTCTTTTACTTTCTAGCCCCTTTCCAAGACTGTCCTTTCTCACCCTTTCTGTTCATCACTCCCTATTGGTAGTTAGATCTCTTTCCTTCTTCCTCAGCACTTTTTTTGACTCTTTTCACTTCCTCAAGAATGTCCTGAAGATAAGAAAACAGCCCTCTGCAGAACAATCTGTATCTTTCAGAGATTGCATCCTTATCATTATTTTCCTTACAAAGAACACTTCCCATTTAAGATACCTTATAAGTTTTCTCAGGACTGGCATTTAGGTATAAAGCAGTCCAGAATCACTGGTATCCTTTGGAAAGTTTGGCATATATGTGGTGCTTTCTTTAGATAATATGCTACTTAGGAGCAAACCTGTTATCCTTGTGCAAGATTTCTGTGGCTATGGAAGGTTCAAGCATGCAGGTAGTTAAAAACTGATATGTCTTGGCAAAGGGGCTTAGTTCTGGCCAATTTATACACTGTTATTCTTACAAGTTTGAGTTACTGTGAGTCATGTAGAGTGCAAGGAGTAAAAAAACTAATTCATGATCCTACCAGCTTCTCTATTCACAAGTTTTATCACATTAACCATCTAAATCTCTCTAACATGATATAACACCCCCAATGGGGATGAATTATGTCAATATAAAGTTGCTTATACTGCTCCAGTTACTCTGTCAGGGGAAGGGAAGGAAATATGTACAGAAGGTGCCTTTATGTTGAGGTACCTGATTCTGCCTGAGCAGCTGCAGCTATGAAAAGTCTCACACTGCTGGTCAGTGCAGCTCTGGCAGTACAGAAACTATCTGTAATAACCTAAATATGAGGAAGAAAAACTATTTTGTGAATGAACAGTTCTGCTGCAGAGAAGCTGTGTGGTTTTTCTGGGATCCTGTAGTATCCTGTTGACATCTCAAGCATTTTATCTTTGTTACAACACCTTTCTAAGGGAAGCATTTTTCTTACTGTGTTTCCCACAAACTCCCTCCCCAGTCTGTCCTTTTCATGCCTGCTGACTCCAGATTGCTCTGTATGTCCTCAGGATTTGTGTTGCAGAGGCACTGCTGGAAATAAAGAGGCAATAGCCCATCACAGCTCTGCTCCTGCATCCCTGGCTGTGTTGAGGGGATCTCCATAGAGGAGTATATGGAAGTCTGGGAAATCTGACATTGGTGTTTCTCCTTGCCCTATAACCATATATACAAAATACTGAAAACACTGACATTGTTGATTTTTCTGTACCAGCTCTCCAGCAAATTTCCCAGGATGATGACTCAGCAAGTGTGGGCTCTCCTGGTCATGGAAGCTGAGAAACATTCTAGGAGCTGCCGTGGGGATATATCGGAGGTCTCAAGAAGAGAAATAAAGGGTTCAGATTTAAATATTGGTCAAGGTTTGTGAGGGGGTGTATGTTGGGTTTTGCACCACTTATTAGTAGTTTGTCATCAGTCTCATCTGTTTTCCCTTTCAGCCAGAATTATTAGAAAGGCAATTGAGATGGTTTTTTGTGTTCAGACTTGGATGTTTGTTATATCTTATCAAAGAATTACAGAATTTACTACAGCACCTCTAGCTCCTTGCTAGAGTAGGAAAAATGGCTCCAGCTGAGCTTGCTTCAAGGCCTTTTAAAGCTAAACAAACCAATAGAGGTTTAACACCTATATTGTTTATCCTTTTGACCTAATAATAGATTCCCACGACCCTTAGAATGACATTGGACTGACCAACCAGAGGTTACTACCTAAGTTCCGTGAGGAAGAAGAAGAACAAAGAGAAAGACACCACCCAAAATTCTCCATCTTGTCCCATAACCACCACTATACTATAAAACCCTAATATTTAAAACCCATCACTCATGAAAATACACACATCTAACCCATTATACATTTGTGATTTCTAACTCATTATTTATATTTATAAGCCTTCTCCAAGGTTTCAGGTCCAGAGCAGTGTTTTCCAGGGGGCCTGTGCCTGGAAGCACAGAATGCTCAGAAAATCCAGATTTCTGAGATCCAACAGGTTCGCCCTGGTAGGATGAGGCATGTTGAGCATCTGAGCTCAGTGCAAACTGATCCTGCCAGGAATGGGGCTGTGGCTGAGCTTCAGACACATTTCTGAAGCTTCTATGAGCTGTGGTCAGCTGCACCTGGAGGGCTGATGGAGACTCACTCCCTCATTTACTAATTTTTATGGATAGTGTATCAGATGTACGATCCTGACAGGTTGCAAGCACATGGACAAAGATCCAGTGTGACTTCCAGGAGAAGTGTGCTCTTTAACTCCCAGTGTAACTCATCATATGTTCCTGCTTCCTTAAACTGTTCTGCAGAACCTTTTCTCTGGCTCCAAATGAACTTCTTGTGGTTGGGGATGGTGATGCACCTCCAAAGGTTTGCCACAGTTTAGCAATGAATTCAGGCAAACTAGTGTAACACCACCTGACATATACAATGTCTCTCATAAGTCAGGGATAAAAAGTGCGATCTTATCAACTTCCTAGAACCACAAATTTGTAAGGGATTTTTAAAGGTCATCTAATCCAACCACCCTGCCATGAGCAGGGACATCTTCATCAGGTTCATCTTCCAGGGTTGCCCTGCTGTCTTTGATCCCTGCTCCATTCGAGTCAGCAGGACAATCTTCAGTGAGCAGAGCTGGGAGTGCTCTTCTGACCAGAGTTAAACCCAAATACAGCATTGCTATTGAAAACAGGGAGACTTGTTTAAAGTATTGAAAGCATCTTAATTCCTCATCTCTGTTCCTCAGATGGAATTTAATGTTCTGAGAAAATGTGCATATTTTCTCACCAGAAGAATAAACTTAATTGATCCTTTCATTTTTAACTCTCTGCCCGGTGGCAATCGGTCACCTCTTTGCAATAATAGCTGCAAAGAAAATCTTTGCTGGATCAGATGAAAAGGTGCAGAAAAAGTCACAGAATTAACTGGCAGAGCAATCTGGTTGTTGCCCTAACATATGGAAATAATAAGTGCCAGCCAGATAGAGCCTGAACACTGAGCTTTCATTTTGTTATTCTAAGCACAAAAATAAATATTTTTATAACTACATGTAAAGAGTAAAAGCAAATAGAGTTAATATGTAAAAATATACATTTTGCTTCATTATGTGTAATAATACATATTGATTTCATTACAATATTTTTGTTAAGATCAGTTTGCCTGGGAATAGTGGTCTATTTCTAAAGCACAGCCTGCCCACTTCAACCCATCTTTCTGAGGTGTTGTGCTAGTATAAAATGAAAGGGATATATTAACTAGGCTGTATTATAAAGAGTTATACACTGGTTGGGGGGGGCAGCAGTTGGAAAAATGTGAACTAAAACCATTTTTATTTTTACAGTTGAACGTCTGTCTGATTTTCAGTCATGGGCAGCTATGAGCATGAAAGAATAAACAGAGGGGGAAATGGCAGCAGTGCTCCAACTGTGAAACGTTCCAAGCAGTAACACAGCAGACTGCTTTGTGGCATCCCTGCAGCCCCTGTGAGATGAGGGCAAGGGCACTGCTACAAACCTGGAGCTCAGACCCCACAGAAACTTGGAGCCAGGACAGCCACAGAAAAGTAGAACATTTTGCAGCACTGCCCAGGCACAAGCAGAGGTGGAATCAGCCTTCCCCAGGGATTCTGCCAGTCTGCACAGCACCCCCACTCACCCAAACACTGTGTGTCTCACCCTTACCCCGCCTATCTCTTGTGGTGCTTGAGGACCACAAAGATCTGAATTTTGGCAAACAGGTGCCTTCTGCAGCCCAGCACTGGAGAATGATGTCACATGCAGCTGTGTCATTGGGAGTCCCATTTTATGTCACCTCTGCCCACCTACCATCTGAGGAAATCCAGTCTATCACTGCCCCATCCCAGTCTGCAAGGCTGGCAACTGAGCAGCTGACAGACTCCAAATGTCCAACCACATTTCATATAGCTCTAGGGAAAAGCTGTGAAAAAACCAGTCACAGTCCCTTAGGATAAGGACATGGAATTTTACAGGCACTGTGGAGGGTAACTGCTGTTTGCTTTTATTATTCATGACCTGGTTTAGCCCAAGAGAGAAAGTGATATTTATGTGGATCTTGGGGGAGTTCATACAATAAAAAGACAGAAAACAGCAAAGCCCCAAACAAGGCAGCCTTCTCACCATTCCACACAGTGCAAAGACTGCAGTACCTGCAGTGGTTTTGCTGACACTGAAGCTGAACTCACCTCCTTCTGCATCCACATTCTGAGTGCTTCATTTCCCTCTCCATAAAAGAAAAACCCCCTCTTCCAACTCCAAGTTTCTTTGGCCCCATGCTCGTCCAACAGCCCATCTGTCTGTCTGAGCTACTAGGGGCAAATGGTCCCACCAGTGTCATATCCCTCTATTGATTTTGGTCTGGGTGATGACACCGAGGTTAAAGATCAGCCTATATGTGTGTTCTGCAGACTCTGAGGAATGCTGACATGAGGTGCTTGCAGCAGCAGGAAAGTCAAACCAGAGAGCTCATTCAAAATGTTAAATAGCAGATCTTGGGTTTGCAAACATTAGTGCTGGCTGCATATGGGAAACTTAAGCTTTTATATCCAGCAACTCTATTCTATCAAGTATCACTTAAGCTGTGGGCTGATTTGCCACACTTCTGTACAAGTGATTTAGCAGATATGAATACTTTTTAAGAAATGTGCTTATTTGCTTAAAAGCCTGTTATCATGTTGGGGATTTGGACTGAAATTAGGTTTTTTTTTTTTTTTATTCTAGTGAGTGGGTGAGTTTGGCATTTTTTTTTTTAAATCTAATGAGTAGGTGTATGTATTGCAAAATATTTCTGAAACTGGGCAAAAAAAATTGTTACAGCAGATTTCAGCGTTCCAGACTCTGGATAAATGAAGTAATACATCAGCATTTGTTTTTTTAAGGCAGCAAAAAATTGTGCCTCTTAAAAGGGTAAAACAACATGTAGGTTTCCATTTGTTACAATCCTACAACTACTGAAAAATCTCTCCATAAGCAATGGATGTCACTGAAAAAAAGTGTGATATTCCCAAAGAAGGTTGAAGTGCTTAAATGGTGAGCCAGAATGGGAATGGGTTGACTCTGAAAGGAGAGGAATTAGGGTTGACCCAAAGAACAGAAGCTCAGGGCTGTAGTACTGGGCCCACGAGGCTGAGAAGAAATTCAATACTGAATTTGTTGCAGCTTTAGTTTCATCAGAGTTTTTTCCAGAGTTCTATCTGAATGCCTTGAATCTGCCAAATTGGATTGAAAAACATGAATGGAGCAGTGTAGTCCCTGTGTTTTTGTCTCAGCTAGAATTCCACTTGCATTGCACTGGTTTTAATTCCAATTTGAAAGTAAACAGCACAACTGAGCATCTCAAGAATTTCCAAAATGGCTCATTCAAACACAATTTTAAGAATGGGTAAGGTTGTGATATGGTTATTTTGGGAAAAGGATACTCCCACAATCTCTGAAGGGCTGATGAACTCAAGGAGACTTTATGAGTTGGACGGCAAGTGTGAAACTTTGTGAAACTTTGCCCTTTTTGGCTTTTTTTTTTTTTTTTTTGGTGATTGTTGGTGGAATTGGATTTTAATTCAATAGGCGAGGACAGCTGCTTACAAAATACATTGTCAAAAAGTACTTTTCTTTTAATTTACTCCTGAGAATACAGGAGAACCTTTCTGATCACTCCTATTGCTAAGGACAGGTAGCATGAAAGGACCAAAAAAAGGACAGTGGCAATACAGATCTCTTCCTTCTGCCTAAAATAAATTCTTTTTTTGTTTAAGTTTTCCTTTGTTTGGAAGTTCTGTGGCTTTTTGGTCTTTCTTGTCTTCCTTCTGCAGTTTCTTCCTGACCTTTTTGCTGTGTCTAGCTCTTCACTGGGCCACATGCAAACACTCCATATTCTCATGCCCTGGCTTGTTTCAAGATGTTTCATGTTGTTCTGAAAGGCCTGCCCTGGAGTCAAGTCATTGTTCAAGATGCCGGTTTGGCTTAAGAGCAGGCTAAACACTAACAACAGAAAACACCTTCTGAGAGAGATGAAGAACCTCAGCTATTTTTAATTTCATCACCTTCAGACGACATCACGTCCAAACATCTGCTTGAAATAATGGGACTGAATCAACACAGAATTTTGGCTCTTCTTCCTTATTCCACTCTAGTTTTGTATCTCCTTCTAAATAATCTTATTCCATGTCTCCCCACAAAGATACCTCTTTTGGAATCATTCAGCTCCATGGCCTCATGCCATGCTTTATTTGCTCTGTATTATGCTACTCTTGTGCAAACTTTCTTTGGTGGAGGGATTTTCTGGGCTTTGGCAAAGCTCTGTTTCTGCACGACTTCCATGATTGGAAAGCTCTGTAAATAAATAGTCATGAACATCTTTACAAATTGTGAAATGGATAATGTCCTCCTGCGCATTTGATGTAAGGGCCTCAGTTCTTTGCCAGAGACTCAGGGATTGGACTTGATGATCTTAAAGGTCTCTTCCAGCCTAAATGGTCTGTGATTCTATGACAACTGAAGTTAGCGGAGATACATCCATTAACAGCACCTAAGAGATGGGACAGGTGATTTAGTTACTAAGTCTTGTCTTGGATGGTCAGAGGGTGGCCAACTAAAGGCAGTCTCCCTTTGTCTTGGTTTTTCTAAAGTTGCCTAGTAAAGTACATTGTTTATTGGTTTCTACAAATCTTGTTTGAGGAGGCTTTAAGTCCCATACCCTTGAGCTTTGCTGGTGCACATATGTGTTTTTGACACATAGGAAGGAAGATGGTGTCCAGCTGGCCCTATTCTCAACTGGAATCAAATCCCTGAAGCCCAGTAAATGTGGGGATGCTTCTACATCAGCTGAGTCATCGTCCCACAGTCATAGAAGAGGGATGCAGCAATGGACAAGATGGGCTCTGTGGAAGCCAATGGCAAACCTCCCAAAGATTTCCTCAGAGCCAAGACTTCACCCAAGTGGATGTGTGACCTCCTTCTAGGGCCACATGTACCCTGCAGCGTTTAGCAGATTAATGAAACCCCATCCCCAGGCTGCCATAAAACACATTTGTGGTCACGCATGCAGCTCTTGGGACAGGCTTTATCTCCTCTCATTGTTTGCTGTGTGTGTTTTAACATAGAGCCTCAGGACACAGCTTGGCTGTGGTACAGCATTTTGAACAAAGCCATCCCCTAAGCCAACCACAGCTAAGACGCTGTAATTCTCATGGAGACATCATGTACTTTTTATGCTCCTTAACTCAACTGTAGTCACAAATCCCTGTTTGTACTGGCAGATCCTGTGAAAATAGGCTTTAGGAGGTACTTGAAAAAGCTGTACCTCTGTGATGTTTAGCTGCATTGCCTGGTCTTGCCTGCCTGCTAAGAGTAGCCCTGCATAGCTTGTCTAAAAAAAACCCACATACTTTTCAGAACTTGCAATTCACATAATGTAGCATTCTGTGGAGCCTGTAATTAAAATAAAAAAGACATAATGTATTAAAAACTAGTTCTGTAATAATTCTCTGAGTACAACCTGCCTATATACCTGTATTAGCTGGTCATTCTTGCCACTTGCACATCTCTTTTAGCACATAACACTAGTCATAGAATGGTTTGGGTTGGAAGGGACTGTCAAGCTCATCTCATTCCAACCCCCCTGCCGTGGGCAAGGACACCTTCCACTAGACCAGGTTACTCAGCATCCCATCCAGTCTGGCCTTGAACACCTCCATGGATGGGGAGTCCACAGCCTCTCTGGGCAACAACTTTACTAACAACCATGTGAAAAAAGAGCTCTTTAAAGCTGCTTGCTGAGACTAACAATGGGGCTAAACACAATTCAACCTGCATTAAATTTCAGTAAAATTGATTATTTTCATGAAGTCAAGTTCCCCAAACTCTAAGCTAGGGTGATCCAAGCCAGTTCAAAGACATGATCTCTGCCCAAAGGAGCTTTCAGCCAGCCAGAAGCCCTGGAGGTGGGGCATTGGGGCAGCAAGGGAGACAAAGGGCAGCTGAACAACATCAAGAGCTCCCAACATTACAGGACAGGTCTTTATGCATGCAGTTCTTGTAGCTCACTGAATAGATTTATAGTCCTGCTTAGGTAATTAATTGTTGGCTAATTAGATATAAGATTAATTAAGTAGCTTGCTGGCCCTTAATTACAAATTTGGTACCTTAATTTATTGTAATTTCTTCTAAATAATGACCATGCTCAAATAATGCTGATTTATATTATGGTAGGATGCAAATACAATGAGCCCGACTCTGTGTTGTGCAAAAGCCTCTTTCACTCTGCTCCCAGGGCATAACAGGGTCTTAAAGTGAGCATAAACATAATTTCTGCCCTCCAAGGCGCCTTTATGGTTCCAGTGAGCCGTGATTCACCATGAGTCAGCAGCGAGCCACTGTAAAGGCCATGACTGGCACAGCTGCTGAGAAATTGGGATCAAAGTAGCCAGCCTGGGACTCCCATGAGCCTGCCCTTAGACAGGGAGCCCCGAGGGCAGGCAGTTGGTGTTTGTGCAGCACAACCCACTTGAGCAAGTGGGGGCTGCTCCAGCCTTCATTATTGACCTGATTTTGCCTGCCAGCTCCCTCTCCCAGTTATTGCTCTGCTTTGTGTTGCCTTCTGCAAGCCTGGGGCAGAACAAGCAGAGTGTGAACCAGAGGTGGGGCAGGGGCTCAGAAGAAAGGATATGAAACGTTGGCAGGAGTAGGATGGCTCTGGACAGGGCAACGGTTAGATATGAAGTGTGCAGGAGGAGTGGCAGCCTGGACCAAGGTGAAGAAAGGGGGTCTGAAACACCTGACCCACAACTCCCAGAGGGCATCCTGACAGCAGTCTGGGGTAAAACATTTTTAGTTGTAGATGCAGCAATCAGGGTTGAGGTAAGAAGCTTTGCTTATGGGTGTGTTGATTTTCTTCCCCTCCCCCTTTTCCTCTGCTTTAAACTAGATCCCTCATGGAATCAGTACAAAATCTCTTTCCCAACACCCCTTCCAGCACCATGGATTCAGCTTTCTCAGTGCAACAGCATGTGATGATAACAGCAGCTCTAACCAAAAATTTCAGTCATTACTCTACAACAGGTCCTATAAGTCTTGCAGCCTGCTCTATCTTTTCTCATGAGATTTGCATTTTTTTTTCCAAAATACCTTCTACCCCTGACTCTGGTGAGGTGAAGAAAGTGTGCAAATATTATCACCTACTAATTTGGAAGTTTGGTCCAGGTATATTGTATTTGTTTTCACTTTTTAAGCTCACCACTCAGAAGCAAAGAACTGATGGAGGAGTCATTTGAATCCTTGCCCATAATCCTGACCACTGAAGGAATGACAAAAATCACTACTTTGACTCCTTGGTCTCTGAAATACTCACCCACTGTGTTATTGAGGGGTTTGCGTGGACCCAGCCTGTGCACATCTATAACTACCTAATGAGAGGGATTCAGCAGAGGTTGTGACCACCAGACACCCTGCAGAACCCTTTCCCTCTGCTTGACAATGCTTGGAAGTGAGTTTGGGTCTGAATTTATGACACAGATTAATACCTGTGTATCAGGCCCAGCGAAAGCAATGCTGCATAAGGATATGATCTAACCCTGGAGTTCCCTGTTTGGATTAATATTTATGAAACCTATAACCCCAGCTTAAGCTCTGGGCTCTGGGACTGGAATCATGTTTTCCAGAAGCACACCAGAGCCACATAAATGTCAGAGGGATGAAGATAAGGCTTTAGCAATGTCCCTGGTGCTGGGATGGAAGTTTATGCAACTGAAATAGAGCAGGGAGCACCCACTGCCAGGTTCAGCCTGGGGAAGAGCCATCCTCTGCAGCCCCAGGCACAAGAGCAGGAGCCATGCCAAGGCAAGGGGCTGCTGATTCCAACAGGACTAACTTCAGAAAGGATCCTGTTGAGAAATCTGTCTCTAAAATTATCTTGACCCTCTGCCATACACGAGCACATACTTTTTAAAGGGATATGAAATGAATCTTCTCTTTATCCGTCCCCCTGTGAAATATAAACAATTCTTGATGGATTTGCAGCTTACACTAGTAACTGACAGCCTGCTAGCTGCTGGCATGATTACTTACAGTCTGGCAAGCACGAGACGACTCTGATGCCTACAATGTGCAACCCCCGAAATGTGGTATTTTTCAATGTTGCTGAAGATCAGTTCTTCAGATCTGCTCAGTTCTTATCTAAGCAGCAAAACAACTGGCCAGAGAGCCAGCAAACTCTGTTGTGAGACTGATATCAGCTGAAAACTTGGCCTGAAGGAGTGTATTAAAAGGGGCAGATCTCTGAAATGGTAGTCTAAGCTGTGAGTGTCAAGCACTTGGAAAGCAAGCCCTGAATGTGCACTTGTGCTGGGTTTTTCTATATGAACAGTTAAGCAGACCTTGCCTATGTCCCATTCCAGGGAATTGGGTGCCTTGATGGGATTCTTTCTGAGTGAGAGTCTAGATCACAAATAGATGGAGCACTGACTAAGCACGGCAAATAAAATTCCTTATTTGCTCACACAAAAGCTGCATTCAAAAAGTAGGGCACCACCACTGCATACATCTACTGTCAGCCAGCTAACAAGCTGGAGCTCACCTCCATGCCAGAGAGAGCTTGGAAGCTTACTCAATTTTAAAGCAGATCCTGCCAAGACCAGTAAAAAGCTTTTGTGGGTGTAAAGGCACCCAATGACACCAGCCGTGTGGGGAATAGCCCTATTTTGAAGAACTTTTTGCAAACAAAGGTGATTTGAGGATTCAGGTGCCCACTCTGAGCACTCTGCCCACCCATCTGGCAGAGGTGAGGCTGCATCAACCTTTGATCAGACAGCAAACACCTCTGGGGACCATGCAGCACAAATTCACCAGTGACACAGGGAAGCATGAGAGAGTAGGTTCCTTATCAAACACGTGCTGAAAGTTGGGGTTGGCTGCCTGTGGCCACCTAGGTCAGATCTGCTGCTGAAAGGTGCCAGGCAGGCAAGAGGGCCACTGCCTGGAGACTGCAATGAGTTCTTGCCCTTACAAAGGCAATGTGATGAGGTGATGTGCTCTCCCAGGAAGTGAACACTGACGTGATGACCAGGCTGTCACCACCACCTCCCACCTCTGGGAATAGTTTGCTTCATTATTTAGTAAAGAAACCCACACACAATGTATTCTTGGGGGAAAAAAAATCAAAACACCTCACAAATATTTATGTCATAAAGCAGAGCAGATCCTCTGCTCCCACCTGCCTACAAAAGGATACAGACTTCAAACCAGCTTAGCACCTGAGTTTATAACAAAGTAAAGCCATTAACAAAAACCATGAGCAGCTGAAACAAGAGAAAAGGAGGGAGAGGGGTCTGAGAGGAAAGAAAAATAAATTTTGCTCTGCCTCCTGAAAAAAGGGCGGGAAGATAACTTGTCCATAGTATGTGTGTAGTTTGCACTGAAAATGGGAATAAAATTCAAGATCAAGGACATCAACTGGTTTTTCTGCTCTGACCCAGAGTTGTCTGCTTAAGGTCTGTCTGTTACAGAAGAAAACCTTCTGGAGGAAGAGCTAGTAAAGTCTGCAAGTACTAGCAATATACTGGAGATGCTGCTTTGACAGGTGGTCCATAAGCTGCTCTGAAAATGCTGTTAAAGAAAATAGCTCTCTCAGAGGAAACCAATAGTACAGCACTTCCATAACCATCACACACAAAGCCCCAACTGCCCCTTTCCTGTGCCATCTCACTCATGAGCAAAATAACTTATTTTCTCTGTTTTGCTTATTTGCTGGCACATTATGTCTATTCTCAATATGAACATGTGGGTTGCAATACTTTTTAAAATGGTTTGTGAGTCACCTGAACCCGTTCTGTGTGCTCACATCATCTCCATGCACCAGAAGCACACCTCAAGTGCCCTGTTGTGCCAGACTTGGAAGAAAGGAAAAGAAACACTGGACAGTTTAGGAACAGTTAATAAATGGGAGATTTTTCTTTCCTACACTGCTGGTTGGCACTTGATGTACAGCCTGGGGTGCTTTGACTCCAAAGGATCCAGCTCAGCACTGCTGTTGTGATCACACACCAGGACAGGCTCTGGCCCAAGCTGGAATTTGGGTATGAGTACAAGCCACTTAAGGCTGGCTGGGAGCACATGGCTCTTTGGTAAGGACTCAGTGCCATGGGTCCATGCCAAGCCCTGATGATGCAATTCTCTCCTAGCCCTCGGTCTTTTTGTAATCATAAGTGATTTTTGTATTGGAAACTTTCAAAACGGTTGCCTAGTTCAGTAGAAGTTACAAAACTCCAATAACTACTGAAATCACAGGATCCTAGAAACTGAGGGAAGAACAAACCACTGTGAAATTTCCCTATATCTCTCACATGCAACCTGCTCCAGAAAAGGAGATGTCACAAGCCTGTTTCTTCTAATTTTAAATATGTTTGAACTTTTCCTAATATCTGCTCAAAAGGCCTGGGGAGAAATTGCTGTATGCCATTACAGCTCTCTGGTGCTTCAGATAAAATTGTTTTCTTCTTACTAAGCAGGACAAACAGAAGCAGGTTTGTGCTCATGCAGGGAGCAAGAAAATGTGAGTGCCTTCAGCATCTACCTGCAAGATATTTGTGTGCTATTCCCATGTTGCCAGAGAATCATGTCCATGGACTGTACCATGCTTTACAAAAGGCAGTTTTCTTCTGTTCTTTCCCTCCTATGTTTTCTGAAATTGGGCATTGCCATTTCTAAGCAGCATGGTTTATGAACAAAGTGCATGACCCTGGGTAGTGGCCTTTTTATATTCTTTTCTCTTTACAGAGGGATAATTAGCAAAGCTTTTAAGTCAGGAGCACACAATTTTTCCTGATCTCTACATATCAGAGCTGTGTTTCTGGAGGAGCAGGAAAAGAAATCTTTATTGGATTGCCATGTCAGCCTGTACACCTGATTGACTGTATTCCATTTCTGGTTTTAATCTGACCTAGTAATTTTGTCTTGAATTTAAAAAAAACCAACAAAACAACAACAACAACAAATCAACCATTAAAAAAACCAACAGACAAAAAACCAAAACTAAACCCTTCTAAAAACCCCATACTAGAGACTAATCCTCATTGAGTGCCAAGGAAAAATAGTGGTTTCAGGTGGTGGCAAGTAGTGGCAGTTGCCAGTGATTACCTGCATCCCTACAAGATTTTGAGTGCCATCCCATTTTGAGTGAAGGTGTTCCAATCTAAAGGCATTAAACTTTCTTGTCAACTTCCAAGCTTGACTGCATTTTCCAATACTGCTCCCAAAAGGTCTCCCACTGTGTCCTTCCCTGTCCATTCCCTCCTGGGAGATGTGTTCCACAAACATTTATACAGCTGCCATACCCTGTCTTGCTGTGGAGCAACTCGAAGGTAGAGACCATTCCTAGTCCCCACAAGATTTTCTCTTCCACCTGTGTCAACCTCACACTTCCAGAATGAATAATTTGTGAATAAGACAGCTCTTGTTTTATAGATCTCAAATTGTTCCTTTCACAATTGTATCCAGGTTTGTGGATAATATTATGGTAATACCAGCAATATGTTACAATCAGTCATTAGACTTTATCAGTCTTCTAAGGGGGAAATGACAAAGTTGAGAGGTTTTTATCAGACAAATATGACATCCCAGCATCACTTTGTCTAGCAAACTGTCAATTTGCAGCAATTTAGAACAACACCTTTCTACTTTGTAGCTCATAACAGTTCAACCAACCTGTGCTGCAGAACTTCATCTTGTTTGCAAAAACTCTGTTTGCATCCTGTAATCTTAGTCTCAGTCTCTCCAGTTACAAATGTCATTGTCAACAAAAGAAATGCTGCACACACCTGCACTTGCCTTCCAAGACTACTGAGCCATGACTGATGAGACAATCACTGGATTGTTCCCATCTAAGAGCAGTTTAACACAGCAGTGTCTGAGTCCTCTCCACAGCCTCCACAACATGTAAGTTGTAAAAAACATGGTGCATAAAACATTTGGCTGGAATGTTGCCAGGGAGTATTTTTCAGGGCCTCTATGAGTCCATCTTTATTTGTGGTTTCTTAAATTCAACATGACTCCAAAAACTAGAGGGCAACTTGACACCTCTGAAATATTGCGAAATGCCAGCTATTTCTGGGTATGCAAGAGCCCAGGATATTTGTGAGTAATGGCTCTCAAGCTCTGGCTATTGTTCTCCATGGAGAAGTATTGTCCTTTGTTTGGTTGTTTTGGGTCTTTTAGGTGTAGTGATCAAAATTGTTTTGGCATCGCTTGCTGCTCGGGCTGCCAGGCCCATGCAGAGAAACATTGCTGGAACAAGCCAGACAACTCTGTGATTTTTCTGAGCGTGGGAGAAATCACCTTCACATAGGAGAGAAAGAGAGAAACTTTTATTGTCTTGGCATTCAAAATACACCTGGGCTGACAGGTCAGGGAAGAAGGAATAAGTACCTCTGAGCTTAGCCCAACAGGGCTTGAGCAAAGAGAACACCTGTGACAGGGATGTGGCACCTGGGGACATGGGTTAGTGGTGGTGAACATGGTGGTGCTGGGTTAATGGTTGGACTCAGTGATCTTAGGGGTCTTCTCCAGCCTTAGTGAGTCCATTATTCTGTGAATGCATCCTCATGAGCAAACTTCCCACGTGTAACCTAAGGGTCAATGCACACTGTCCCCTGAGCCCAGCTTGCCAAGACTGGAGACAGCGCTGCCTTTCCCCTGCAGTCTCTTGGGAAAACTAGGAGCAGCCAGATTAATACAGAGCTGTAGGAGCTGCCAAAAATGTGGAGTATTGTTATTTAAACCTTAATTCAATTCAATTACAATCCTCAACGCTTCCTCAACCACCTGTCTTCCCCTTATCCAACACTTCTGTGAGTGCACCCCTAAGAAGTGTGTCCATGCCAATAAGGCTTGACGCCAAGCAGCCCCTGGTGGTTTTTGTGACTGGATTGTCCCCTAGAAGCCATAAGCAGGCCGATGCAATTAGATGTCAGCACCCACTGCCTTAATGTGTAGGAGCTGTGCTTCACACCGTTAGAGCAAATTCGCACCCAATTTGCATCCTGACCCCTCGCAGTCCTGTTATCTCAGGGCGTCCTCTGCTCGTGATGAATGTGCAAGTAATTGCACGCTGAGGAGGCTGGCTGTACGGGCAGCTTGGTGGAGCTTTGAGCTATGCTTATCAGATTTTTTTTGTGTCTTTTTCAAAGAAAAGACATAAAAAGTGAAACATGAGCTGATGTGACTGGTTTTATATGCTGTGAAGCAGGGGCCTTGAACAGTTTAATATTTACCACCATCAATCAGTCCTTTCTCCCCAGCTGAGAATACATTTGGACTCAGCTCACTGGAACGGCTGTTTTTGCCAAATTAAAAAAAAAAATTCAAACCCAACAAACAAAAGATATTTTGTCCTGGTTCCTGAGACCTGTTAGCCAGTAAACACATTTTATTCTAATATGCACTTTTCTTTGTTAGCAGCACAAACTATTCTGTGTAGAAGAGTTAGTGGAAAAGACATGATGAGTATTTTTTATGTGATGGAGCCTTAAGTCATGAAAACCTATCACACATATCACTGGATTTTAACAGGAGGATTTGAAATATTCTTAAATAAATGCAAATATTTTGATTGATTTTACTTTATCACCCCAGTGAACTCAGTTGGTTAGAGCATGGTGCTAATAACACCCAGGTTGTATAATATTAGCATACTATCCTTGTTTGATCCTCAGAAGGGCCATTCACTTAAGAGTTGGATTAGATGGTCTTTGTGGGTCCCTTCCAGCTCAGAATATTCTATGAAATCTATGTATGGCTGTATGACCACAAATATTAAGGTTCCAAAACCTGAAAAAAGGAAGAAAATAGTGGATGCAGATAAGAACAGTGTCTCTGCAGTTATATTTTCCAACGACATTTGTTATCTCACACAAGAGAAATGCCTCATTTTTTCCCAAAAAAACACACTGGACTTCAAACAGGAAAATGTTGCTTTATACAATGGGACTGGGTGGCAAAAAGAAACTGAATCATTTCCAAGTGTGACCAGTTAGAGACAAAATAGACCATGTGGCATACATCAGCAACATGGGGGTTTGTTGTACTGTGAAGTTTTTATTGCTGTGGGTTTGGTTGTCTGCATGACACATGAAATGACAGAAAGACAGAAGCTCCATAGGCTCTGACCAGCAAGAGCCATTTGGACTTCATAGCCACACTCAGAGTTGCAGGCCAAGAACAAAAATGAACATGTGGGAAGAAGAGCACTTCTCGACACAAAAAAAAAAACCCAATAACAACCAAAAAAGCAAAATTTGGAAAGGTTTCAGAAGTCTTAGAATGGAAGGAGTGTATTGTGTGTAACTGCTTAGCTATTATTGCTTACTTCAGTAGTCAGTTTTATGAAAAGACTATTCCTGCCCTCCAGAGATCATTGCCAAAATACATGCAATGAGATAAAAAAAAAAAGCCTCGTTTTACAGAGTCTTGATTCAGCAGGAGAGACTGAAACCTAGATCAGAGAAGTTATCTGTGTGACTAAATATCCTTCTAGAAAGAGGTTTTAAAGATTTGGCTGTTCTTGCACAGAGATCTGCAGTAAGGTTGGACTTCCCCGAGAGTCTCTGTCCAGAAGAAGGAAGTGTAAGTTTCCTGGTGTTCCCTGCCTTTGCAAAGCATCTCTGTTTTGGGCACATCCTCCTGTGTCTTGCAACAGCTTCAAGTCATCACCTCCTTGAAACCTATGAAATCTGCTCTCTAAGCAGCCTGGGGGTGTATATGCTCCTAATTGTTCCTAATTAGGGGATTGCTGAGGAAGGTCAAGCCAAAAAGGAAATTCTGCAACTCCTTGCTCGTATCTCCCACCTCCTGTTGTCCACAGCCTGGATCCTGTTCCTGTGCTCTCATATCATCTGAAGCTGCATTAATTAATTAATTAATTAATTAATAGTCTTTATGTCTAAGATCAATCAGATGGCACAGACAAAGCTTCTCCTTTGTAACTCTACCTAGCTCCTGAGAAGAGCATGTCTCACCCTTTTCAAAGAGCATCTTTTTTAAATCACATTTTTTTTATTGAGCTGTTCAGAAAAACAGAATTACAGAGGTTCAAAAATACAATCAGCATAATGTAACAGTAACATCACTAATGAGGGCTGGCATGCATTCACCCAACTGGGGCATGACTTCATAGAGCTCAATAGCAGCTTCTTTCTGCAAAACCAAAAGGACCCAACCCAGGCAACCATGGCCTTGGTGCTGCACAAGCTGAGAACTGCCTCCACATCCTGGTCTCTGCTCCACACAGGGATGCTGGAGCTCTTGCAAACCCATGAATGGCCGGCAAACAACATGAGCACTATCAAAGGGGAGTAGCAGAGAACAAACTTCAGACATGAGAGAAGTAAATTACTTCAAAATGTAACCACTCCCTCTGGCTGTTCCAAAAGCTGATGAAGAACTGCACCTAAAAACCAACTAACAGACCACAGAATGAGTGCAGGTTTCATGTGATACAGGAGGGTTTCATCAGACATAGCTCAAGTGACACATATTCATAAACAGCAAATTTCTGACAGGAGGTAGGGATTGTCAGTCAGAGAACTGTAACCTGTGCCATGTGCTCCCTTGCAGACCTGCCTCAACAAAGTGAATTAATTTAGCCATGGAGACCACTGTGTTTCAGGTGGACAAGCTCCAATATTGTTGGCTGGAAATCCTCTCATTATTTGTTTTCGATCATCGTTTAGGGGTTTTTTTTTGTTTGTTTGTTTGTTTTTTTAGATGATAAGTGTTTTAAAACTAGAGTAGCATCATATGTATAATGCCTCAATGTATGTCCTCCAACATTTTAAGGGATTTCCTTGTAAGAAATCCTGCTTCTGGTACAGATATTTCTGCATGCAGTACCAGAACTGTGGATATTTACAGAGAGCATTACTGCACAAGAACATAGGCCCCTATTCAGAGCTTGTGTTTAGCTTGGAATTCTCACACTCAACCAACATTTAACCGTGTGGGCTGAAGAAGGTTAGAGAGTTTCCTAGCCCAAGCAGAGCTGTGTAACTTTTCATGCAGGGATATTCAACAGGAGATTAGATTTATGCAAGCTCTGCACACATTTTAGAACTTGTAGTCAGCAAACTTTCCAAACTGACCTCTGCAATTCTCCCTGCTTAAATTTATCCCATTCTTTCAGAGTTTTCCTGGGGCATCAAGAATATTGTTCATCCAGAGTGAATCCACTGAAAACTCACCAGTGTGCCTCTAGCCAGAATTTGACAAAGAAATATGTGATTTTTTTTTCTTAACTTCTCCTTACTTACAGAACCATGCCTGTGCTTCCTTCACAGAGCTGTTGGTCACTTTAGTGGTGCCTGGTGATGGCAGCCTGACTGGTGCTGAGCACTAAACCTGGTGTTTGTCCATCAGCTTCATCAGACAAACAAACCATGGCACTAAGTGCCATGTCCTGCTGTTTCTTGAATGTTTCCACTCCATTGGGCTGCCCATTCCAACACTTTCAGTGAAAAAATTCTTCCTGATGTCCAGTCTGAACCTCCCCTGGCACAGCTTGAGGCTGTTTCCTCTTGTCCTGTCACTGCTCCCCACCTGGCTACAACCTCCTTTCAGGTAATTGTAGAAATAGATAAGATCTTCCCTGAGCCTTTTTCCTCCAGAGTAAACAATCCCATTTAGCACTGGCAAAGGCAAACCCTACTCTTAGTCCCTCCAAGCCTGGGTTAATATTTCGGGAGACTGGCTTCTGCTACAAAATTTTGGTTGCCACCAATCATTATTTAAAATAAGTCCAACTAGATTATTGGGAGAAATTAATTCTGTGAGGACCAGACTCAGAATTACAGCCCTCAGCCTTTGCAGGGTCACATACTCCTGCTGGGAGAAAGTATGACAAGGGCTATTACAGAAAATAGCATTAAAAATTGCCTAATACCTCCCTGGTTTTCCTTATGACAAAGGTCAGACTGTTGTCCAACCTGCTGGAATTGCTGAGCTGATAGTTTTTGATGCCTTTCACATGTTTTGGCTGCATAGCTTTCACTGGCTCATCTTTTGAGGTTCACTCATGTTGTACCTACAACAACTGATTGAGAGATTGTGCAAGCATTGTGAAAGCTGCTCTGGAGCAGGATACGTGCTCACCGTGCTGAAGTGAAAAAGTGCAGGGGTTGGAAGCTGCAAACAGAGCTGTGTATACAAAATTCATTTTCTGGCTACTCCCTTGAACTGAGAACAGCTAATCTTAACAAAACAAAAGCAGACAGGCAAGAGACATGGTCCAGAAAGGCACAGTCAACCTGACTTATCAAACAACTGTGTTTACCTTTTGACACTGTTTTATTCCATTAACAATTACTGATCTAAGACAGTTCTTGCTAGGGTATTGGAAATCTTTTCAGCTCCAGGGGAGAAACTGTATTCTTTTAACAGTTTTGTTAGCTCAACAATTTATTCTTTATTTATATTGGCTTTGATGTGAGAGAAGAAAGTGAAAAAGAATGTAGAAAGTGGGCAGTTTCATAATATAAGTGTTTTCTCAAATGAAAAGCTTAGTAGATGAGGAAAAACTGTAATGTGAAACACTGCAAAAACACAATTAGGAGCATAAGTATGAAATTATGCAGTCTAACCTGATTTCAACCTTTGCTTGCCTGGTATGAAGGTGAAGGTTTTAATGGCATTTCCAAAAAAATAAATACCTGCTTTCATGATCTAAAACTCAACCAGGAAACTGCACTAGCAATTGGCATCACTGCAAGAAGGAAGTCATAGCATGCAGGAGACATGATGTCTCAACACTTTTTTAACTGCTGAAATGTGCCTGAGATCAGCAGAGTCTCCCAAAGGGTGTTGGGATTAAATTTATCTGAGGAGGAAGAAGAAGGGGGAAGGCAAGAATGAAACATTTTGAGAATATTTCGATGGTCCTGTCACCAGTCTATGGATTCAGTGCCCTGCAGAACCTGTGGGCTCAATGCAAAGCTGCTATCTCTGTCTCATTCTCATCTCAGAAACATGATGTCTGAGTATATGTTATTTTTACATCAGTCTTATATTTATTTCTGCTTGGTGTGCAAAAGCAGCCCAGCTGGCCTCACCTTAAGCAGAAGAAGGGTGACACTTATCCAAGGGCTTCTCTACACCAGGAACTTGCACAGGGTGAGAAACCTCCCTTGTGAGCACACTCCCCTTCTGTCTCAAATAACATTCCTTTCTTTCCAGCTTGGCTCAAGCCAAGATGAAAAATGTTCTGTTGCACTGGAACAAGCATTTGTGGACAGCTGTTTGACACCAACAATTGCACAGTGAGGCTGCTGGGGAGAGGAGAAGCCCAGGTGTCCCTCAGAGGGATGTCAGGCAGCCCATGATGGAGAAGGACACGCAGCCTGTGTCTTCCAGATCCTCTGAGGCTCCTCCCTGGACCCTTCTGGCCTCTCTCATTTCTCTGCACAGATGTGGAAACTCTTGCACACAGCTTCAAGGGACCTGGATCCTCCTAGCTAACAAAGCTTGCTTGATCTCCTCTCTAATAAGAAATATATGTCATCCTAAGCATTTGGATTGGTTTGGACTCAGTCTAGTTTTTCCCCTCCTTTCTCAGAAAAATTCTCCTTGTCTAAATGTGCATAGAGTTGCAGATGGTCATTCCCAAGCTTTGCATGCTTGGGAAAGAAATAATGGGTTGCACCTATGATGGTAAAATGTTTTATTGCTTGGAAAGCTCCTCAGTTGTGTAAATGGGAAGGGGAGGATAAGAGAAGCCCTCAGTGGTTTCCTGTCCAGAGTCCAGCTCCTTCCCAGAGAACAGATGTAGTAAGGAGAAAAGGATGGAAAGGTTCTTGCTTGGGTTATTTTTTGGGTTTAGCTGACATGGGGTAATTCCTGGGATTCCCTCAAGTGATCCTTCCCTTTTTGTGGTCCCTGTCAGGGATCACAAACTGGGACATCCCACCTGGAATGCTGGTGGTGGTGATGGGTTGTGCACATCCCTGCCTTCAGACACTGCTGCTTGGGGGCTGAGCCAGGACATCTCCCATACCTATAAAATGGATGAAATAACAACCACATTTTCCACAGGCAACCTTAGATGAACCATCTAGAGACACTGATCAGTCAGGAATTTGCACACACCAGCTGGACAAGTGTGCATTCAGCCATCTGATTTAACTATCTCTAGGTGTGTTTCCTATGTGCACGTGGGAAAATGCATGTTTTCACTGTTGCAGAGGCTGGTTTGAAAAAAAAGAAAATCTACCTTTTTTTGATATCTAGTAAAAATCATTTAATTTAAAGAGTTGCTGAGAAAGATTGCAACAGAGTATCTGTCAGCTGACTCAGCCTAGAAGGAAGAACAATCCAAGACACTCTTTTCCCCTGTTCATTTTTCTTTTTCATGAGAGACTCTTCTCAGGCAGCAGGATATCAGATATCCTACATGGCAGACAAAGAGTTCTGTTTCACCTCTAAGTTTCTTACCCAGTTGTTTTCAATGGGGGAGTTTGTTTTTCCTGTATGATTGGAATAATTACCCTGATGAGGCAAAAGACTGGGGCAGATGTTCTCCCTAACTAATAATAAAAAGTGTCCTTCAGCGTTTTCTTGTTGTGAAATCCACTACTGTCCCATGATATCCCACAATGGGATGCAGGTAGTGAATGTTTTAGGAAGTGGAGTGTCACCGATATTCTTTCTTATTTCAGGAGAGGACAGGACAAAGTGTGCAGTGTTAAATTAAATTGTATGCTCACTCTCTCCAAGGAGGAGAACAACTTTTTAAAAAGCTTCTAATTGTTTCAGGCTACCTACCCTTTACAAGAGAGAATATTATAGTTTTGATATTTCACCATGAAACGGTGCTGCCAGCTGTCAACAGCTCAGGGAACAGTTAATTATAATTTTGTACAGCTGTTCATAAAACCATAAAAACCTGCTGTCCTCCTCCTAAAAAAAAAAAATTAAATTCTTGGCATCAGTCCTTTAAGGAGAATAGTTAACAAGTGTCCAAAATACTCACAACTGGAAAGCCAATTCCTCATCTTCCTTTTGTGAAGTAAAAATGTATTTCCTCTGGTGTATGGAGCCATATAAGAAATCCCCTGGTTAAAATAAAACTGGAGTGGATTAGAAAACAACCTTGTGTCAAAGTATTCACAAGCTTCAGAACAAGAAGGATCTGTCCACGCTGCTGTTCTCTGTGAGCCCATCAGCGTCCATCATGCTCTTCCTTAACTGGGCAGTCAGTGCTGTGGCCCACTCACTTCTCAGGTGCTCAGAACATCTGGGACTGTCAGCTGGAAACAGCCCTGAAATGGATATCGCAGGATCCACATCTTGCAGGCTTCCCTAGGAACAGGACTTACACCTGCTGTGGGTTCCAGGGCAGTGATGGTGCTAAATGAACATGGAGAGAGACTTTTCCAATAGCCTGATGGCTCCTGCAAGGGCAACTAGAACAAAACCCGTGCTGAGGTTGGTTAAACAGTTGGTGACAGCACAAGGCTGCAAGGGAGGATGGCAAGAGCACTGGAAAATGCAGCCCAGAAACATGAGTAAGTGCTTGGCAAGATGCAGAATGCTGCTCTATACCTTGAGAGAGGAGTCAGACACTGCTGCTGGAGACTCAAGCATCCCCCTGCCCAAGAGCCTTGCACGTGATAAGATGCACAAACACACTGACTAAAATCTGCTCCCTTGATAGCTTGATTGAAAAGCCTAACAATAATAAAAATAAAAATAAATTAATTAATAGCAATAACCATAGTAATAATAAAGACTTAAGTCCTGAGCATCTCTTTTGCAGATAACTCTATACTAGAGCAGATATACTCTATACTCTACAGATATACTATACAGATATACTGTATACGATACTAGACCTGAGTTATCCAAGTAATGAGCCATGCCCTGCTCTCCACTGTAATTCAACATTTTCAGAATATAAAGCAGCAGGGATGGTGAGAAATGGAGCAATATAAAAATGGAAAATAAGGCAGAAAATTGCAATTTAACTTCATTGGTACAATTGTATGGAATTGAAAAGCAATTCCAGCATCCCCCAAGACATGTTAACAGCCTTAGAGAGTCCAGACATAAAAGCAAGATATTTTCCAAACCAAATGGATCCAGAGTTTCCTAGTAGGAGGGAATTGTTTTAGCATGTAGCTCTATAATTAAATATTGGAAAAACTTAGTGGTGGAGTAGATCCCGCCCTAACTTACACTGAAGTAACTTCACTTTAAAGTACAGAAATAGCTCTGGGTGGAGAGGGCCTTACCAAAGGACAGAATTTAGCCCAGCATCTTTGAAGGTTGTGCAGCTACATGGTCAGAAACTCTCCTGCCCTGAATGGGAAATGGTGGATAAAATTCCTCAGGACTGCAGTCAATTAAGGTTAATTTAGTTCAGTCTTTCTTGCAATAAATGGATGTAAATGAAGCATCCCCAGTGGAGACAGATTTATGGCAGGCAAAACAGCTATAAAATTAAGAACAACAGGAAAACTAAGCCAGTCTCTGATAAGAAGGTGTGAGCTAATTATGAACTTCCAGCTAGCACATGAAAGTAACACATTTAACTCCAACAGATAGTAAATGTCACATCTGGAAATTTATGGTGATTGACACATGAGACTTGCTGTGAGAAGAAGAAAAGAGAGGTAATGTAGGGGTTCTTTGCATTAGTCTGTGTATTACACAGGACAGGATGTAATTTAATCCTGTTTCTTATCAAACTTTCCCTAGTGGCTCCTTCTCTCCCATCACGAGGTTTCTCTTCCACTTATGAGCCCGTTGCCTGATCCACTTAATCTCCCTCATTTTCCAAGTTTGGGTTTTGCTGAGCCTGCTTAGGCTTGCTATGGAGACACAATTCAGATGGGATGTAAGAGAGGAAATTAAAAAAGAAATCATATAGCTACTGAAAATCACACGGCCTGGGGTGTTCTCCATTTCTCAAAAAACTTGCGTTTGCAGTTTTCATTGGCTTTCAATAGGAAGATGAATGTCATTAGTGGCATTTAGTCCAAGGAAGAATGCTTCATTTGAGGTGCACCAACCAAGTTAGTAGAACACAAGGGCCAGCAAAGGTTTGTGTGGCCCTGCAGCCACATGGGACAGCCATAAAGAGAAAGAAGGAGGGAGGGAGATAAGCCTATACCAATGCCCGCTTTCTCTCCAAGGTCCTGGCTTCTGTTTAGGATGGTGTGATATTTTCTTGCTTTTTACGAGCCCATAGGTGTCACCCAGACTTGGGGGCACTAGTTGTTCCCCCAAACCATAATCCTTTTTGTCCACAGCATTTAGATTACAAGGGAATGGCCTCTGAGCCCATCTCTTCTTACCAAATAATCAGTGATGGGAATGTATTAATTGCATGGGGAGAAGAGGGCAAACCTGCCCAGCTCTGACCCTCTGCAAACACCTAAACCTTGTTCTGGTAGAGCCTCCAGCAAATGAGACAGGTCCATTATTAGTTTAAGTAAGAGTCCTAAAGGCAGGGAGGTTGACTTTTTGCAAAGGAGAGCACCAACATTCCAACAGCCACTGAGGAGATGTGTTTCCTACAGAGGTTTCATATTTCCTGGAAACTGCATGACTACACACAACATCACCTGGGTTCATCTCTACTCTTGCCTCAAGGTCCAAGCATGGTGGGAACAGATTTTGTGGGCTTTGGATCAGACACCAAGCAGGATCAAAGCTGGGGGAGGTTGCAAGGATCAGTGAGTAAGGATGGTGCTTAGGGCTAGCACAACACTGCGTGAGCTGCAGAAGGGTCTGTAGATGATCCCCTGAAACATCTGGCCTTGCCTTCTCCTCCAGATGGCTGTACCACAGTATGGCAAGCTGGCTTCCCAGCTACACTGGGAGATGGGGAAGGAAAGAGCCCTCCCAGAGGAAAACAGGACAGTGGATGGAGGAGAGGGACCAGCTATGCTGGAGACCAGAGTAGATATGCCCCTGCAGCAGATGCCTTCAACTCAGTGTGTGCTTGACAATTTCCCTACAAAAAGCTTGAGGTCCTCCAAGCAAGGAACTGGCTCAGGTGGGAGCACATGATGTCCACAAGCAAAGGAAATGAGCACATTTGGGTTGTGTTGACTGGAATATGAACCAGTAGAACAGGAACAGAGCACACAGTACCTGTGTGTGTGTGTGTGTACCAAAGGCTGCAAATGAGACCCAGAGATGTGGAGCTGTCTTACTCTTCCAGCTGGTAGCAATAAACTTTAGTCTGGGCAAGTCAGACATCATCATTTCTCCATGGTGAAGTTTTGTTATTTTGGGTTCTACTCTTTTTGGGTGCCTGTTATTACAATAGGAAGCCAAACAAATGTCCCTGAGCCAAGAGTCCCTTTGGAGAGGCAAGCACTTCTGAGGGAGTTTGCATTACCTCCATTGGCAGCTGACAAACTGGGGCCACCCAGGTACCAAAGAACTCCCCAAAATTGTCTACAGTTCCACCTGACCACAGACACATAGAATCTGCAGACCAGTGCCATACAGTCTGGGGAAACCACAGAGCAGTGTTTCAAGCTGCATCCTACCAGCACTTGACACCTCTCAGCCCTGTGTGGGACAGGACTAATATTGTGAACAGCAGGGGTGGATGGTGACAGCCTGTGGGACTGGCTCGAGCCCAGCAGAAAGTGCAAATGCATGTTTGGCTCCACAACTTCGCTACACCAGTGAAGGATCCCTCTGAGACTGTAAAAGCAGCCACTGTTCCTGCTGCAGGCTGATGCAGGTCCCTCTGGTGCTGCCACTGGAAGTCTCAGCAGAGACTGGGGAGTTTATTAAAAAAGGTGAGTAATTATGCAGAGCAGCTCTCATATCCACCACACTGTGTGTGTACAGATTGTGACCTTTCTGGAAGTTCCTGCAGCACACCCTTCAGCAGCTTATTACATAACAGGTACCCAGAGACCTGCACCAGGGAGCACTTGCTGATTGCACCGAGAGCTGCTAAACAGCTCCCTGACAATGAGAATTTAAAGAGCAGTTTCCTTTCCGTCCTTCTCTTTCCTTGCCTAATTTATTAGTGTGAGCTAATTTTGATTATTAACCTGAGCCCTTTTCTTTCTATGGGCAAGTGTTTCCACCCTCACGCTGCACATTTGCACGCTGCCTCTCTGAACATTTTATTGCTCGATTTTCCTGTTTGATTTCCCAGGGTACTTCAGTTCCTGTTCTGAGACACGGCGTGTTCCAAGAGCTGGTTAAGGACTCGCAGATCTCCAAGTCTTCAGGGATAGATTCTTTTCTTGCTTCTCAGTAGCTGACAGATGGTTATTCTTCAACAAATAAAATCTAAATTGTATGAATCTGCTCCACTGCAGAAGCAAGTTCTTAATAAGCGCCTTGCTGAGATGAAAGGAAATAGAGGAAAAAGTAACATCTCCAAAGAGGGGGTCTTTAGAATTAAAAATAGACTCCATGTGTCCATTTGACAGAATTGCACAGCAACATTTCACATCTGAAGGGGACTTAAATGGCAGAGAGGCCTGGCTTTGGCTCTCTCCAAAGGAGTGAGTCAGATCCATAGCAAAATTTCATGAGTGGCAGCTGTTTTCTGAACCACGGCCATTTGATGTGCCAAATCTTCCTCATGGAGAACCCCATGTGGGAATGTACATTGAGGGGAAAATGAATCTTCACCCAACCAGGCTGACACAGCCACAGTTAGACCTGCCAGGCTGTGGAAATGTGCACCCAACAGAACTGACAGAAGCATCCAGGCTGAGCTGAGTTTATGAGGCAGAAGCTGACTCAGAGCAAGAATGAAGGGCTTCCCATCTGCCTGATCTGCAAGCTCATGCCATTCTCTGGTCCCTCTTTGTTAACATACTTATCACTCTGAAATGGTTTTGTAAAACTTTAGAAATCCACTATGATCTTTGTCTTAATAATCCCATCCTGGAAACCTCTTAGTTTCCTTCTGCACATTATGTGGCTGCTCTGGCTCTGGTTAACCAATTCCTACACCAAGGTCTGGTCCGAATTCTGTGGCATCATCAGGGTTAACATGGCTGTGCACAGACAGCTCAGCCCAGTCCTTCCCATCAGAAAACCAGAGGGTTTAGCAAATATGATAAGTGCCAGCTGTTGATTAGCATTGCTGCAGCACCATGGACTGGACTGGCCCAGTAGCTGATTGTGCTCCTCACCAGACAGCTCCTACCTGTTCCTGAAGTGCTGACCCAACCAAGGTTTCCAGTCATCTTCAGGTTTTTCTCCTTCTCAGTCCTAAGGTAAAGTAAGAAACATGGTTGAGGGAAATACAAACACTCATCTTGCTGTAAAGGGTCACTACTCAGGTTGTCACCATTAGCAAAATAATCCCATGGGAGAGACTCTTGGTGCTCTGGCATTTGAGAGCTGCTTAAAATTGTCTTTATTGTTGTTCATTAGCTGTAGACCGTGAATGGACGGACATCAGACAGCAATTGTCTAGCAGCCCAGGAGATTTTAATCATCATATCAACTAAATAAGAAAATAACTGATTAAAATCAGCCTGATATTAATCTTTGATTGTATCTTAATTATTCAAAACCGATAATTCAGACCACTTAGAAAAAACAATTGCATCTTGAATACAGAGAACAGAAATGGGAAAAATAATCCACAAACCTCTCCCACCATTTTGCCCAATTTCCTGGGCTTCAGGACATCTCCTAGAATGTTCTCCAGCCTCTGCAAACCCAAACAATGAACCTAATATCAGCTCCAGGAAGAACAAAGGGGTCAAAAGCTGCTCCCACTGGACAGTCCTGAAGGAGAAGTTTATACAAGCTTTTGCACAGCTCTGAAAGTTAAAAAATACAGCAAGAAAATCTCACTATTTGAGGCAATTACACTGCTCCTCTACCCACCAGTCTCTGAGCACCTTTTAAATCACCTTTAATATGATCCATCTTCAAAACAACCCTGCAAGATAAGGGCGATACAATCATCCTTGTTTTACAGATGGAAAGCCAGGGCACAGACAGAACACTGTTGCCTAACCACTTTTCTTTTATTAGTGAGCTTGCCTCTGGCAGTGCCTGGTTATGTCTTACTCAGCATTCAGCCCTTTGAACAGCTGCTCTTACATGAAGGCTCACAAAGGCTGTGAGCTGCCACAGAACGAGCAGACCAGGAGGTTTGGCTGGTTGCATCACTGCAGTCCTCCCTGCACTAATGCAGGTGCAACTAAAGACCCTGAACATGCAGGAAATGTGCATTCATCTAAAACTGGAACATTCAAAACTGGAACATTCAAAACCAGATGTTGGTTCACTTTATTCTTGAGCAGTCATAATTCATGTTGGAGAGAACAGGTTGTACACCTCAGAGAGGTAATTTTATTTCAGACTTCATCTTCTCTAATTACTGTTATAAAGCATTATTTTGGCTGTGCACCCTCTGTTCCCAGACAGGGAACTCATTGCAGTTCCATACTTTCTGAAAATGTGTATGTTTTCAGAATGCATTGAAAACCTGCTTGCCACACTGTGACATGTAACTTTGATATCACTGAGAAAATAATCTCTTCTGTTTACATTCCCATTACATGGTTATGCACTCCAGTGAAGCCAGCACTCTCTAGCCCTGCTCTCCTGACTCTTTAGCTGAGTTCCTTCTTGTGCAGCTCATGTCAACTCTGGTCCAAGCAACTGTCCCAGATCTATGCTCACATACTACATCCATCAAAAAAGTCCAGTTGGCTCCTGACATGCTTTATTCCAGCCATGTACACAACACAATGGGCCATCCTTCTGACTGAGGAAGGACCACCTAAAATCCAACTTTGATCAGAGCAAAAGCAGTATTTTCATCCCTCCTGCATAGCCACAAGCTGGCTGCTGCCTTCCAGATGGAGATGCCTTCCTTTATGTGGATAGCAGTCCCTGCCTTGCAGCTGCAGCCAGCACGAGGTGGTGTGAAGGTCCCTGCTGCACCACGTGTGCTAAAATCTGAGGAGACACTGAGAATCACATGGTAGATAGTCCATGCCCATGTGATAGACCATCAAATCTTTTCCTGTTGCTCACTTTTCTTTCTTTCTTCCCTTTCTCTTCCTTCTTATCTGCTGGTACACGACACCTGCTAGGAAATGTTGGCCAGGAGCCAGCAGGAAGAGGGAGCAGCTGAAAGTTGCTTGGCAGATTTTCTCTTTGGAGAGCTCTCGGCAAGTTTTGCACGGACAATGAACAAAGTGCTGTTTCTTGCTTTCAAAAGGCAAAGAAGAGTGGGTGGGATAGCAGGGCTCTGCAGCACAGATTTCCCCACAATCCCAACTTTATGGAAGGGTAACACAGATCAGTCTTGAGTTCTTTTAATATGGGACAGAGAGCCAAAATTCAGTCATCCAACAGCACGGCAGGTGCTAAGAGCCACCCAGACCGCCAGTGTCTCTTGTACTACAAACAAGTAAAATCTTTGATTTCAAGCTCTGGCTATTTTGCTCAGATACCCCTTGTTTACCAAGTGCTGAATGGCACTCAGCATTTACAGATGTAAAGCCCCTAACTGGGAAGGTCATTAAAATTGGCGGGAAGATTGGGTAAAATCTGAGAAAATCCACAGGGGAGCCCAGCTAATTAATTATGGTTTTGTAATGCACCTAAAAGAACAATGTCCAGAGTTCTGAGCTGTTTGAAGGGGCTGTTTAAAAGCAAATTAAATCAGAATATCTACTGTAAATGTACAATTGAGCTGCATGCTAAACACTGAGGCAAACTTGTTTACCCTGCTCCTGAGCCCTCTTAAGCAGGGTAGGTTTGAACATTTGAACACAAATGCCACTGGGCTAGGAGAGGCTGTGAGAGACAAAGCAGGCAAGGGAGGAGCAAAAACATCCATTGGGGGAAAAAAGTAGTGAAATACTGCTGCATAGAATGAAAAACAAATAGAGGCAAAAAAGGGAAAAACAAAATAGTAAAGATAAAACCAAGTCCACTCATGACCATCTACAAAATTTGTATCTCTGTCTCTGTAAAATTATTTGTGAAGTGAAATTATTATGTTTTTGAAGAGAGGCTGCTGGAACCCTCTGGAATTCCCATTCAGAGGTGGATTGGTGAAACAGGGCAAGCGCTGATGATCTGTGCCCCGTGGGCAGGCTCTGCCATGACAGATCTGCATCTGCACCTGGGGAACATCTGCCTCCAGGGGCTTAGCAATGACTCACCTAGGACTGGGGGAAATGGCTAGCCTGTGGTGGGCAACAAGCCATCAGAGGGCTTCAAGCCACCACTACAGCTAGCCCTTTCTCAGGCTGAACCATCCCAATGGAGGAAGCATCTGCCTCCCATCTGCTCCCTCCTGCCTGCAAGGGCATATTTTTTCCATAAACCATAAAGATTTTGCCCTGAGTCAAAAAGCTGCATTTTGGAGTGGACCACAACCCCTGGGCTCCCCATGGCTGAAAGCTTGATTCCTGCAGTGAATGTGGCTTTTTCATCTGAGGGCATAACCAGTTATGCTTGGCAACTCCAGCTATTTCAGGAGGGGGGAAAATATAGCTCTCTCTGCTGGTAATCTCATTGTAATTTGGCACAACCTGCTCAAAACTCTCCTAAAGGTTACGGCATGTGGTGCAAGACAGGTGTAGCTGACTCTTGGAAAGCACATGTATGTAAGAACCTGCTCTTTCTAAACTGCTCAGTGGACAGGGAGCAATGGCCCTGAGGACTTCAAAAGATGTCAGAGGCTGAGTGTGCATTCCTGTGCATGGCTCAGATGACACCAAGTGAAGAGAGAAACCATTATGTAACTTAGAAGATTGTATTTAAACAATAACTTAAGCACACTCAAAAAAAAAAAAACAAAAAAAAAACCAAAACCAAACAAACAAAAAAAACCAACAAAACACCACCAACAACAAAAAAAAACAAACTTAAAAAAGTATCTCAGCCAACTGCTTCAGTGTGAAAGATGAGATTCATAAGATTAGTGAGGTCTCATATCTGCCAGATCTTGCTGAGCATTACACCACGCAATGGAGGTGGGTTAGCCCTGTGTGTTACTATGACTCAGCTTAGGGGAGAGGTAGGGCAGGACAAGGCAAACTTTCCTATCAGCATCTCTTGGAAATTGAGCTATATTTACAACACCAAGCTTGATAAATGCCTGTTGTCTTTGACTAACACCAAACATTGCAATACACAGCTTACCAGAAAGGGACTGGACTGGCAGTTAGATTGTTTAATTAAGATCAAATTACCAGAGGGCTAGATCTGGTTCTCAAGATGTAACACAGAGCTTATTAGCAAGAAATAAGTTTCAATATAAAAATAGCAGCTGCCACCAGGTACAACACGTAGCAGCTGGCAGGGGAAGCACAGTGTTTGTAACACTGAGCTTTGCCAGCTACTGCCTGTCGCCAGCCTCTGTGCTTGCCCAAGGGGCAGCCAGGCAGGGCAAAGCACCAGAGACCAGGAATAGATGCTATTCCCAGCTCCCACGAGTGCAAGGTGTTCTTCCCCTGTTCTCATATATTTGGGAATGGGTGACTCCTGTGGCTCTGCCCTGAGAGGTCAGACCAGCCCAGTCTCCAGATGGGAATTGGCATGGAGAGAAGGAAAGCCACTTCATCCCTCCCAATAAAGGGACAATTGACTAAACTGATGCCATGCTGCACATCCCCTCTCAGGAGAGGGGCTAGCAGAGCTAGGGTTTAGGCAACCCTAGGAATCCCTCCAGGCTTGCCATGAGTGGCTTTTATGCATCAACAGCAACAGATATCAGTCACAAGCACAGGAATAAGCAAAGTCCAGTGCCTTGGAGCTTTGCAACATTTTTATATTTTTTTTCTGTGAAGGTGTGAGCTCACTTTGCCAGAATCCCATCCCCTTTTGGACATGCTGAAAGGTTAAGTGGCCTTCTTCTCAGACAGCAGGACTTCTGGCATGCCTCTTTCACTTGGCAACCCATATCCTTCAGTTTTATTTACTTTTGCAATGTGTTTCTTTCTGTTGACTGTGAATAAATTTGACCAGTGGATGGAGGTGCTACGAGGGAGGGTCAGACAGAGACACAACTATGGGGTTTGTTTGAGCTTCATTTTCACAAGGAACCAGACTAAGATCCACCCACTAATGAAATATGCCTTGCTCCTGCCTATCTGGTGACACACCAGAGTGTCTCTCAACTTCCTGGTGCATTAAACTTCATTTAATACAAAACCTGCCTACGATCTGGTGTCACCTCTGCAGTTCCTTCTCTGATATTGCTGCACATAAAGCATTTCAAAAGTGGAATTTCAGCTTAGGGTCCCTGACTTAAAGACCCAAATTCACCTAGTTGTACCCACAAGTAAGCATCCCTGCAGCTCCAACCACAGCCAGCAGGAGCTGCAGTATTTTAGGCACGTTGGGTTATGGCAGCATTTTTTAATGAACTGTTGGTTCTTTTGAGACTTGAGTTTCTTCATCATAACTCAGTGCTCGGGAGAGAGGGAAGAAAGAGAAGTGTGTTGGTCTAAGGCTGAAACAACTATTTTATGTACTTACACTGTGACTTAAGAAAGTTCTGCTCTAAGTGAGTTTATTAAGTGGAGTCAGGATGTCTGACAGCTAGCAGAGCTTCTGAAAATAAGACAAAGCTATTGGTAGTAAAAAGTAGGAATCCAGTTAAAAAATAGCTCCTCTGGTTACAAGACTACTTGAAATATTGTACTCTGGAAATGTTTGTGTTTTAAGCTGTTTTAGTGTACAGTTTAAGTCATTGACTTGTTGGGGTTTTTTCTTGGTTTTGTTGTTAAACCTAGGAGGGGAAATGTTTTTCTCCACTCGCTGGACAGCAGCCATGAATTAGTAATGACCGACAATGTTTCAATGTGTGTATTTAATCTGCATTGAAAGCCATGTTTATATTCTTTCTGGAGGCTAAAGGAAGTTTTAACATTGGTGCTGGTAGTGAAATGCAAACTGCTGTGGCAGGGAGGTGAAGATCTGCCACATGTGGATGTTCTGCATCCCTGCACAGGGCACCAGCTCAGCCCACACAGCTGACAGGCATTTTTGCTTTGCATCAGCTTTTGTGACCTTGGCTTATCATCCAAATTAGCATCATCCATTTTAGGTAGATTCTCTATCTCGGCCCAATCCACTTGCACCACTTGTTTCTTTCTGTGTTGAAGATGAAAATACAGGACCTCCATGCCAGCAGCCAACACCAAGCTCTCATGCAGGCAGTGAGGAGCTCTCAGCTGCTGGAGGAAATTACAAACTCTTTGAGCTTGTACTCTACAGTGCTTCCTGAGCAGCATCCTAGACTAATGTGTTATCTGAGAATAAAGGCTCTTATTTCAGTTATTTTATGAATTTATTGTAGCTAAATCTGCAACGATTATGTTGGATCACCTATGGAGGCAATTTCCTTTGTCCAGGGGAAACTGACGTAGAGAATGAGGATGATACAGAGATTAAAGTGACATTTGAGAGACCTTGGTTTAATTTCTTCCACAGACTTCCTAGGACAAACCACAAAGTCTCCCACTTCTACCGTTTCCAAAACTAATGTGGAAATTTCATCACATTTGCCTTCTGGGGAAGCGAGCAAAACATGAAAAAACCTAAGGTGGTGGGGCTACATGAACACCTCTCAGAGAGATCCAGGTGGATGTGCACAAAGAGCTTAACTTGGTGATCTTCATGTTCTTTGTAGGAATGTAGACTGGGAGGAGCTGTGCTGGTGCAGGAGAGTGAGAGAGACTCTCCTGGGGGTGACTCACAGTGGTAAGGCCCCACAAGGAGGTCTCCTGATTCTTGAAGCCTACTTGAAGCAGCAAGTTATTTTCCCTGATATCCCCTCTGTTCAATTTGCCAGCCACTTTTCCTGGTGACCAGGCAAGCAGAAATATTCAACTCAGCCCATCCACTGTTATTTCTTCTGCTCTAACTCTGCCATCACTACCTTTAGATTCTCTAGGGAGGGCAGCAATAGCAGTGGCATCTTCACAGCTGCTCAATAAATTTCATCTGAACAAAATGTACCTTTCATAATGAATGACTTCAATGAAAAAATGGGAAAAAAAGGAGCAAAAACTTTCAAAAATCTTTTGGGCTTTAAAAGTTTGAGGAAATGATCACTTGTTTTTGGCTACATAAACTTCACAGTACTTCTCTATTTGGGTGGAACAGGATAATCCCCAAAAGCCACACCCAAGTAGTTCCAGTATTTCTGCTAATGTGTGTACACTCTGCTTCTGTAACCTGAACTAGCAAGTTCCCAGCTAGCTCAGGTATTTCTGCATGGCACTTCATGGAATAAACACATCCCAGTTGCCCCTAGGCCAATGTCCTATGACTGTCATTTACACCAACTGAAAGCATTTCCTTTTTCTTCCACCTCAGTTTTGCTCTGGTCCTGCTGGAGTTAATATGCTGGGAGATGAAGGCATAGAGAAAGGATCAAGGGACTGTGTAAGAAGAGAGGTTTAAAACAAGCTTCCAAAATCCCATGGAAATATATGAAACAAAGATACAGGAGCACATATATGGATTGAAGAGGGCTTAGGATGCTTGAGGGAATCCTTGAATTTGATAAGTCATGAAGTTGATCTAGAGAAATCTTGAATTATACAATGTGGAAATGGAAGAAAATTTGAAATGTCCAAGGATGGAGTCTCTGGTTACATTATCAAAAGAAGCATTTAAAGGGAAAACAAAGTGAGTTTCACAGCAGTTAGCATTTTCTGATTAGTATAATGGATTTTAATTGATTTCTTCAACTGGAAGTGCAGTATTGAGGAAACCATGCTCTTGTCTTATGTTTTATGAAAAATAACAATCAGAAGAGTTGTGGGCAGGATTACATTGCATCACATAGCTCTATCATATTTAAGAAAATCCTGGACATGGTAAGATATTAAGCCATAAGTCCATTTTTTCCCTAAAGTGGCTCTACTGACTTAACCTGCCATCTCTTGGAGGAACATTTCTGGTCTCTCTCTGGGACCAGAAGAGGAAAAGTGAGTCCAGTCATTGCTTAGGATGAAGACAGCTACATCATGCATATGTCAGTGACAGGTAAGACTGAACCAGGGGGATCCTCTTCACTCTTCTTGTTTGGAAGACCACAGCCCTCAGATAACCAGCGAGACAGTCCTGATAACAACAGAGAGTTTTAAGATTCTTGGGACCTTCATCAGCTCTGCTGCCAGAGCAAATCCTTGCCCTGAGAATTATATCAATTGAAACTCCCCAGTACTGCCCAGTGGACACACTGATTCAGGTTGACCCCTTAGGGTTAGTGGATTTTTTCTGTTTCAGAGATGTGAGCACACAGACTCTGACTCAGTGGAACCAGGTGTGACACAGCCACCCTGTGAACCAGCAGAATTTCTCCTTTCATAATGCTGGGACTCCAAAAGGCTTCCTTGATCCGGGTGAGCAGGGCATGGTTTAAGGTGGTTGCCAGCCCATGCCATGCCATCAGACCATTCAGAGCAAACAAACTTGGGGGTCTTTGCAGACAGCCTGGCACCAGTCTCAAGCTCTGGGAGCTTAGTGTGGAGATGTGCTGTGGTCTGTCCTAGGAGAAACGACCTTCAGATAATATTAAATGAATGGTGACTCACACCATAACCACCACAAACATTTTATTACAGCCTGGTAAAAAGGACAAGTTTTTCCTTGTGCAGGAGCTGGGATTTTACTGAGCTGAAAACTGAAATACACCTCAGATCATGACAGTGCTTCACAGTTCCCACAAATTATTGTTACACTGCATCTCCCTCTGTAAGCAGCATGATCCAGCTATTTTTTATGTGCTTCATCTTTCTGTTTCTAAGTTTTCTCTTTTGTTCACTAATGCTAATGCTCTTCTCTCTTAAAAAGATTTTGGCTTCCTGGTTGGATTGATTAGTACATGGATGACTAGTACATGGATGTCTTCAGGGCACTGAGTGACAAAATAAAGGTGCTTGTCTGTGATGCCAAAAGGTCCAGTTCATCTGTGACAAAACTCCAGGGAAAAATAACCCAAAACAACCAACAGTCCAACAATGGACTTGTAACACAGCTGGATTTGACTCAGACCTTCAGTGTTTGGGGTTAGTCTCTCAGAAAGCAAACATTGATTCAGAGTATCTATTGCGGAGCCAAAAGCTAAACCGCATGGTGGGGAGGGCAAAGGGAGAGGTGGAGGCGATTTGCAAATGGAAGACTGTGTGCATTATTCAGGCTTTAACATTGCTTGCATTCATGGAGCAATGCCCTTCAGTTTGGGAAAGCATCACAAGCACAGCTCCTGTTTGGCAGGACGAATGAAAGGAAACTTACAGAATCTGTATGTGAGACCTTTAGCCTGACGTCCAAGGCACTGCAAAAGCTCCACTGATAAACCACACCTCTGGAAGGAGACTGGTATCTTTACATCACTGACACAGGCAGGTTTGTGCCAATAGCACCTTGTCTACTGTCTGCTCTCCTTGACAACATTTTCCACTGTTGCCACTCAGGGGACACAAATACAGGGAACATCCTGGGAAAAAAAAAAAAAGAGAGACAGAGAGAGAATAAGAATGATTTTGTCTCATAATTTAAAAGGTAATTTCATAAGTTTGGGTGTGGGTTCTGGAAATGGTGCCCTGGCAGACAGAATCCTGGTCATTACACTGCAGTTTTCATCAGTAGCTCTTTGACTGTTTCAACAGTGGAGGGCTGTACTGTGGACCCTCATTTTCTAGGAGGATATATTGTAAGGCCTGGAGGAGAAAGGCAACTCAGTCAAGGCTGTGGAACAGTCCAAGGGGGAAGCCAAGATCAGGTCTCTAGATTCATAGCCTTTTCAGTGGACAACTGGGCCTCCCAAGGTTGCTTTATGCATCTGCAGATGGAACAAAATCAGTTAACGAGGTGTTACAGATTCCTCTGACCATCAGTTGAGCCAAACTCCTGTGTTATTCTGAAGAAAAAACTTGGCAGGTCTTCAACATCATGAAACCCTGAACAGTCACAGGCTGTGAGCACCCAGTTAGTTGTCATCAAACTCATGGATATTGGTTCACTAGTGGAGAAGTAGCCATTTTCAGACAAAATATTTTAACTACCAGCTTCAACTCTTGCAAACATTTAAATACAGAAACTGTTCACAATCTTATTTTATTGCTTCGTGGGGTTATTTGTGTGTCTTGAAGTCTCTTCCTGAAGTATTTTGGATCAGTAACCCTTTGAAATACAGACTTGCCAAGTCCATCTTCGGATAAACCTCATCACTCTTAGAGCAGTTGTGTGGGTGTATTTGGAAGCAGTCCAAAGCAAATCCCAGATGAATTGCATAATTCTTGTGCCTCTAAAGTAAAAATATATGTGGTGGGAAGAGTTTGTGGCATTAGAGTAAAAACGAGGAGGGGGAAGACTGAATGAGGAAAGCATGTTAAACATAAATACAATGTGATCCTACGTCAAGTGAGAGGCTAAACTAAATGCTGTGCATGCAAAAAAGAAAACTATTTTTTAAATAGCAAAATAGGCTTGAAAGATCAGGCTTCCTCATGTTATAAGATAATTGTTTGTTGTAGGTTGGAAGGGATGTTGGGAGATCTCTAGTTCAACTTTCTGACAAAATCAGGGCCATATAAGAGATGTGTTGTCCTACTTTCCCCTTCTTACATCTTTACAATTAATGTCCTGAAATGACACTCCTTAGGCACTTCTCTTGTCCTTCTCAAAACCAAGATGAAGCAAAATATGAAAGTCTTCCTATGGCTGGCACTGTTCCAAAAATGAGTGTCAGTCATACCCAGTTTGGGTACCATCAGTGTAATCCCAGTGAGGTGCTGTTGTGGGACATCTGCTGGAAAACTCTGCTCTGAGAGCTCTTCCAGGTCTTCTACATTTGTTGGTGGCTTTGGCCTCGGAGGCTCCTCCTTGAGTTAGCCAGATGAGCAGAGAACAGGAGATCAAGTGACACTTGACACTTTCCTTCCTCACCCATCCTGATGACAGAGATCACAGTTTGGAATCAAAATACCTGGGAAGTTCTTGTCATCCCCCCGCCTCCAATGTTCCCACAGCTTAAATACACATCAACACAATTTGAGAAACCCAAGATAAGGAGGAAAGCATGTAGGTTCCAGCTGGGCTAAGGGACATTAACAGATGTATGGTACAAATTATTTCTTAGCACCCTTGCTGTGATTGCTATTTCTGTCCAAGATTTCTAGGCCGGTATGAAGGGATAATTATTCACAGAACCATGAGGATTCTGGGCTGAATACGCCAGGACTGTAGTGCTTCTGTGTCCCAAACACGTCTGTTTGATGATCTAAGCAGAGGCTGGGTTAGTCAAACTGCAACTTTGAAAATATTCACACACCCTCATGCTCTCAATTTTTTTTTTCAAAAGTGCTGGGATAGTATTTTTATGACCTTAAAAAGATTTGATATTCAGGAGCAATGTGGCTTTTTCTGAAAATTGGCTAGGAGGGCAAAAAAATCCGAGGATTATGCATTAGGCTATGTGAAACTCCTGATGCTGTAGGAAAGCTTCTAAGGTCCATGAAGTATTTGAGTGGTATTTGACCATAAACCTCAAACACAGAAGAGTAATGTGTGAGGCATTAACACACTTTGTAAGAGGAGGTTTTTCAGCTAGGATGGGAGTACTAGGGCTCTCACAAAAATGAACATTTGGGAAAAACTTGCATTATAAAAATGACTGCTTCTGGAAAGCCTGCCTTACATCAGAAAAGGCCAGAATTTTAGACTTATTTTGTAGCTTCTGTTGCTACTACAACAGTCCTATATGATTTTAGATAAGGCCATGAAAGATGCCCAATTCCCATTAGTTTCAGCATAAATTAGATACCTAACAATCACCTATTTTCCTCTTTTAAGTATTTAAATACCTTTTAACACCCTAGAACTTCAAAATTGGGCTGTGAACTGAGTTGTGGGTATCGATCTGTTATTCTACTATGATACCAAAACCCTATACTAGTCTTCATTCTGCAGAAGATTGAAGTCTGAAAAAAACAACAGTGACAATAATCAACCAAAATAAAAAAAGCCACCGAGATAATGAAATATCATCAGCTCTTGGAAAGAATTATATTTAAATTTGCAAAATTAGGTAGCTATTAAAGAAAATTTCTTGGTGAAGGGTTCCTGCTAGGAAACAAGTAGGTTTTCCACCCTGGAAAATGCAAACTGTTCATCAACATATTATCAAAAAGTCAACAGGAGATAATGATATTGATGCAATTTCATGTCAGTCAATTAGTTATTGTTCCTGCCCTAAACAGAATGATTATTTTCATGTTATGCTTGTTGTTAGATAACAACTGTGGTGACAGATGTCTAGAAATAATGCAGTGCTCAGGTGGTTTCCAGGCAGAACAATTCTGAGCTATCAATAGAGCATTTCTCATGGAGGTACTAAATTTAACATTTAATTCACATTATTTTAAATGGTATTGTTCCAGTGGTTTCGGGGGTTTTCCTTAGAGTTGTTGTTGCAAGCAATTAAGTTTTCTCTGATGCTCTTTGAGAACAATAACAGGAAGTTCAGAGAAATTACTCTTAATTACGTATAACATACTATGATTCCTGTCCTGCTTTGATTAGAGCCTATAAGAGCCCCAAATCATCCAGACTGGCCACTTAAACAGAAAGACCTTTGAATTTGAGTCAAATATCTAATGAAGATGAATTTGGAGAACTGGCTATTAATGCCATGGGCATGACTTCTTTGCATACAAACATGGTGGCAGTTTCATCACCCAAATTTTAACACTCAACACCCAGCACTGAGTGTTCTCAGTGCCACTGCTTTCATTGGATGGACCCAATGGAGTCCAAATCCACTCTCACATGAGGACCTTACAGTATTTAACTTCCTTGTGCCCCACCCCAACAGTAAAATGGAGCAATAGTAAAATGGAAGTGCATGTTTGGTTTTTTTCATATATTGGACTGTTACTACTATGTGCAATATCACTTAAGAGGATAGGAGCCTTTTTTTCCTCATAAAAGCAGAGGGAACTCAATACTGCTCACCTTTCAGCACAATACTTCTCTTCCTCATCAGTGCTCATATTATACATGTTCATGTAATTAGACTGGGAAATTAACATCTCATGGGTCAGAATTTCCAAACCACAGGACTCAAACTGGACAGATCATCACTGCTTATTTCTCTTTATAATGATTCTCCAGTTATCCAGGGGAGGATTACACTACCCTTTAATAAAAGCTGTGAAGTCATCCCCCCAAGTCTGACCACATTTTCTTTCTGTAAAAGGAAATGGAAGAAGCGTGAGAATTTGAATCTGAAAAGACCAGCAGATTTGCATTTCTAGGCTTCTACTTCAGGTTCCTCCTTTGATGTTGACTTCTCTTCTGAAAGCTGAAAGGACTGGTTTGTCTTTAGTCTGTGGTACAGTTTTGCTTAAATTAGAGGTGATTTATTTGGGGGATTTTGATGTGGCTTGTTTCCTATGACCAGCACTGAGTCCTCTAAATTAATCTTCTTTAGATATTTGACTCAAATTCAAAGGTCTTTCTGTTTAAAAGGGACAAATTACAAAGATGGAAAAGGAGTAAAATTTTATATAGTGGTCCTAACATCATTATCTTCCTTCTCTGCTCTCCATCTCTTTATAAAATAGTGTTTGCTTCTTATTCTCCTGCCAAGACTGTTCCTCATTCCTGTCACTTTCCTTAATTTCATGTAAATATTGGGGAAAATACTGCACACCTCAGCTAGGCAAATCTCTCACTGAAACCAATGGAAATATTACCTGAGTAAGGTTGAGAGCAGTTGGTCCTCCACTAGTGACTCAAAGGAAAGGAAAAATCTCACCAAGAAATCAAAACACCCTGTGTTCTTACTTATTAAAGAGGGGACAGGAGGTTCAGGGAGGTTTAGGTAGGGTTTGGGGGTATTATTTTTAGAAGAAAAACCGTAGGTTTGGTGTTGCTGCCAGCATGAGCACATGAAGTTTCAATTTGTGGTTTCTCTTTATGCAGCACATTTTGAAATTGGAATTTAAAACAAAATATACATCTCCCTGTCTGACTGTGTGTGTAACAATTTGTCATTTCTTGGTGGGAATTTGAAACTATTTTTGGTGTTCAGAAGTAATCTGTCCCTTTCCTTTGCCTCCCTCTTGCCATCCCACTAACAAATTACCTTTAAATCAACCTCTAAAGATTTTTAAAACTTTTCTTACTCTTGAAGTAAGGAGAATAGTGATAGGAAAATAATAATTATTGGGGAATGGGGCTACATTTTCATTTCCTGGCCCCTTTGGAGTTAAGCATTGAGTTGGAGCTATTTGTCAAAAAGTTGAACAGAGCAGTTACCTGCAGATTCATTTTAATGAACTCCATTCAAGAACAATGCTCTCTGAAAATGCATATATCATTATGAGAATAGCAAATCCTCCTAAAGCCAGAGCACTTGTGCTTTATACCAGTGCTTGTATAAGACTAAAATCCCTCCCAAGGGAGAGGTCTGGCAGCACAGTTGGTGTGTTGCCCTTCAAAGCCACAGGTTTTGTTAGCCAGGACATCACCATGGAGCCCTTTGGCCATCCCTAAGCTGGGGCATGTGCTGAGCCCCAGGCATGGGCGGGACACCAAGTGTCTGACCTGGCTTACCTAATGATGGCCCTGTGACCCCTAACAATGGCCCTGTGACCACTAACAATGGCACTGTGACCCCTAACAATGGCCCTGTGACCACTAACCAAAGTTAGGACCTCTTCAAGCTGACCACCATCATTTTCCAAACCAGCTTTTCACCTCAGCTTACAGCAGCTGTTGTTTCTGAGCTCCAGCCAGGATAAATGTGGACACAACATACCAGGTGTTCCCTCTTCATCCCTCTCCATGTCATTATCACCAAAGGGCCTGATCTAAACCATCCTTCTGCTCCACCTTTGGAGTTAGGGCTCTTTCCTGAGCCTGATCCTGATGCATTCTGCTGAGCTCAGGTGTCTGAGAACATTCAGAAGGCAGTACTGGGTCAGGGCAGTGATCTTCCTTATGCACTGTACTACTAATGCTTAAAAATGGATGCATAAGGAAGCATGCAAAGACCAAATAAAAATATCACAGTGTGTCCCTGCAAATTCCTCAAGCTCTAGGGTTTAGTGGCTTATGGATTTCCCACTGGCTGCTGCTCTTGCATTTAATACTTGGTTGGTTTTCCCTCTGTGATCTATTTAGTCTGGTCACCTTTTGATGCTCTGTAGACTTTTAGCCTCCCCAACATCCTGTGGTAAAGAGATCCACAGTTTAACTCAGTGTTGTATGAGGAAATGCCTCTTCCTCTTGGTTTCAAACCTGCCATCTATTAGTTTCATGGTTCACTTCCATGAATCTTGTACTAGAAAATAAGCAGCTTTTTGTTTCCTATTTGCTTTCTCTACAGCTCTCTCAACTTCATATATCAGAGGTGATTATTCCACCTTAGTATGGGTGCCATACCATACTCTGAAAGCTTCCTTATAACTTTTCTAGGTCTGTATTGGGCAATACAAGGTTTTTAGATAGCTGTAATTAGTATTTTTATTAGACTTAGCTCCGTAGCTAGAAATACCAAATTAGATTTTGGATAAGACCACTTCTTTGCTACTTTTTTATTTTAGATCTGGAGAGGGTTTGTGTAGCCGCTTGTATGTTTATTTTTTTCTTTTTATTCTACTAGCTGTTCTGGTAAGAGATGTCCATTTACAAGTCTTGTTTGCCTACATCCACTTGCAACTACAGTAGAAGTTTTACCATGTAGTTTTTAAGGTGGAGAGTCTGGACTGGTGCACACTATTGGAGATGTGCTCATGCATAGATTTAAAAAGTAGCATAACAACCTTTTCTTTTTTGCTTTCCCCTCCAAGTAGTTCTTAAATTCAAACAGAGGAGATTTTTTTGACTGCTACCGAACATCAAGTTCCTTTTCACAGAACTCTCTGCCATCCTTCCCAGGTCTCTTTCCTAAAGGGTGGTGGCTAAGGGCATACCTGAAGAGCATGTCATTACACACATTAATTGAGGGAGTTTTTTTCCTTAGGTGCCTTACCTTTGAATTATCAGCACTGAATTCCATCTGGCATTTTTTCAACAGTATTGCGAAGCTGATTTATTGCCTCTGCATGTCTTCATAGTGAACTTTCATTTTCACCTGAGCTATCCTGTCTGGGCTGGTGAGCGAGGTCTGTGCTTTCCCCAGACATGGAGTTCATTTATATATATAAACGTGTGTGTTGCACAGCTCAAACACAAACAGACATTTCTTGGAAAGCCCCCTGGCAAACATTCAGGAACTGACCATTTTTTCCTCCTTATTGTTTCCTCTCTTTTACCCAGGTATGTACATTAGGGTCTAACCTATCTCACAGCAAGCTCTCTACAGGCTTTGCTGAGGGGCTTTGTTGATTGTGTTTAAGAAATCCAGTTAGAGTTTGTTAACCAATTCTCCTTTGCCTATGTGCTCACTGAACCCTTCGAAGAACACAGTGGATTTCTCTTCCTGTCACAGAAACTGTTTGGATTATTCCCACATAAATTATTAAAGGTTATTTTCTCATGTATGATGATCTTTTTTCTTATTATAAGCTCTACCACTTGCTTGGTACTCAAACTTGTATGTTTCCACTTGAAGAATTTTATTAAAAGGCAGATTTAAATGACAGCTCACACTCCACAGCCAGAAGATCCATTATTTACAATTTGCCTTTCTGTAGAACTCGTTTAATGAACAATATGTGATGCTGAAAATTTGTTTCTCCTGATATTTCTTCTTTGTTCTTGGCGTTGAGGCAGACAAAATATGCATTAAGTGAATGGTGAATAAATATGGAAAATAAAGACCCACTTCTCTTTTACCCTGTTGCTTTTTCTCTTTGCTACTTTCACAACTTCACTATCTACTGGTCTGCAAAATCTCTGCAAGACATTCATAATATAGCTAGGTAATTTATTATTGTTCAATCTTTATGCCTGTTTTAAAGGTGATTCCAAACTAATTTTTAGATTTCTCTTTTTGAATCTGCATATTTCATGGAATCATGGAATCACAGAATAGTTTGGTTTGGAAGGGGCCTTAAAGATCATCTAGTTCCACCCTCCTGCCTTGGGCAGGGACATCTTCCACTATAGAAGGTTGTCTAAAGCCCCATCCAACCTGACCTTGAACATTTCCAGGGATGTGACATCCACAGCATCTCTGGCAACTTCTAGTGTCTCACGTCCCTCTATGCTTAATCTAAGGAAAATAGTTATTTTTTCCTCAGTTGAACCCAGCTTCTTTCTTCTAACAGCCCCTCTCATTCCATTGCTAAGCCCTCCCACAGTTTGTTTGTTTCTTTGGTCTCTACATACAGTATTTTGATATATAGTATGCATTTGATCAGAGCTGTCAGTAAGGAAGAATCCTCACAACTCTTTCATCTGCAAATAGTCTCTTTTGCTAGCTGGTGCTTCATACCTCAAAGAAACTGGAACAAGCATGTCCCTCACCAGTTGTCTCCCATCCAATGCAGCTTTTCTAATTATTTTCTTAACTTGTCAGTCTATCTTTACATTTTTTTTTGCTTTTACTTGAGTTCCTTCAGTTACTCATCTGCCTGCAAGGACTTGTATTGCTGACAAATCTTATGTTGATGTTTAGCTCTGCTTCTGACAAGTCCTCTAAAATCCAGGTAAGGTCTCAGCAGGTTTGAATAGAAATCTATGCAGGGATGTCAATCAACAGGATTGACAAACAAATAAACAGAACATCAGATTCATTCTTTTTCCAGTGCCATGGAAAGAGATGTGAAGACAAGGGCAATATGGCCCAAGGTTGGCACTGGGGAAAGAGCCAGCAGTATTTGGAGCTGAAAACAATAATTTTTTTTTTCCTGTTTTTTCTGAGTCCCATCATCTGTATGTCTCCACTCAATGACTATTCAGCAGTATCTTCAACAGGAAGGATTGACAGCCTGATGGGTCACTTGATACACAGATTATCTAGGCTTCACAGCTTGATCTGAGGTTAGACATATTGAAGGGCTGGTTCTCTGTCATTATAAGTGGGGTCTTTGCTTTTGTGTCACTGGCAGTCCTGCGATGTGATCAGGAGGCAGGGACTGGTCTTGCCATTCATTCAGAAAGTTTATCCCCAGCAGAGAGAAAAGTGTACCTGGACCTTACACTGAAAATTTCAAATCTGACAAACCAGCATTCTCAAATGAAGGAAAAACATAAAGTGTCTATCAAAAGCACCTTGGCCAGAAATTTGGATATCAAGTGACCTGGGAAGGGACATATTTCTCAGGAATTCTGAAGACATGACATAAGGATTTTCATCCCAGTTTATTCTCAGTGTCAGTGAACCTTGTAGCTTTAAAATAGGACAACTCAAAGTCTACTACTGGCATCTCAGGAGATAATAAATCCCAGCCATGTAATGAAATTCACCCTGCAATGCTCACAAACATAGGTCAGCAGGAGGCTAAATGGATTCATAGGGTTTGGCAAGTGAGATGGAAACTCTGAAGATTACTGATGGGCTAACATCATAATGTCAAGAAATTACTCTTTTGAGTATCCATGGAAAGTATACAGCAAACTTATGGAAAATAAACTTTAATGTGAAGCAGCCATCTGTCCAAAATCTGGATTTATATTTCAGCTGAGCTTTATTAAGTGCTTTAAGAGCACAAGCTCTGATGTGAAAATTTAGGTTCTTCAACAAGGTGTTGGCTCTGTTGAGTGAAGATATTCAGATCTATTGGGTTGGACGAGGCAATAGGAGCCATGAGATGTAAAATAATGGCCACTAGGAGATAATAAGTTTCAGAAAGGATAGGAAATACATATGTGAACACCTGCTTTTCATATTTTTGGCTAAAATTCCATATTTACTCCACATTAGCACAGATGTTAATTCACCCACACATTTGTAAAACAATTTTTGTTTCATACAACTGATAGAAATGGACTGTGTATTTTAATGTTTGGTAAAACCTTTCTAAAGCAATAATCTGTATCAGAAGCAGAGCATTATTTCTGTTTAGAAACACAAGGTGCATCCAGATGTTCCTTCTCAAAAATGGGAAATGATGGAAGTTAATTTACTTCAGTAAATTAAGTTAAAGGAAGTTAAATTAATCTTAAATTTCCAATACTAGTTCTAACACTTTAGAAAAACATACGGAGTATTTGGGAGTACCAAAAATTAATTCCTAATTTTTAAATATTTTATGATTGCCATTGCCTTACAATTTGAATCATGTAACATGTATGGATTACCCCTATGATAGGAAAATAGAATTCCATTTCTGTTCATGAATTAGAACATTTCTCCTCCATGATACCTCCGTGGCATCAGAGCTGATTTTGAAAATATTTATAACCATCTTCTTTGCAGAAAGAGTAGTGTCACCTGAAATTTCTACCAGAAAAAGGGTCCAATTAGCAGTGGTTTGCAGGAAAAAAGTTAAAAAACAGCATAGATCATGTACTAGAAATGTACACACATATTTGCAAACATGACTGGGAGCAAAGTCAGCACTCCTGAGTGTTAGGGACCAGACTGGAGGTGGAAGGGGTCTCCTTCACAAAGGAGATCTGATCCTATGGCACCTGCCCTTCACACTGCCAGACATTTCATTCCCTTTCTAATAGTTTTCTGTTTTGTACATTTCAGATTAGTTCTTAAACTCATGACTCTTAATAACATTGCATCCACCTACTTTTAGTATCGATATGAAAAAAATTATTAGCATATATTTTATACTTTGATACAAAAGATACTTTGACCTAAGGACTACCAGGTTTCAACTTCTAAACACCTGGTTTGATCAGATGAGCTCATTCAGAAGTGATGTGGCAGTGATAATTTGTAGGCTGGGGGAATGGGAGAGAATCTTCACATCCAGTACAACCCAGATATTGCTCCGTGCTGTGTCAGTCCTGATTTTACAACGTTGCTTCCGTCATAAACACATCTGTAAATCCTTGTTGGTTCACTTTGCTTTAGTGCTCATTTAAAACTAATGCAGCTCTGTAGTGTTTGAGAAAACACAGTGACAAAGCAAAAACCATAAAATTAAGCATAACTGAAGTGTTTGTTAAAACAAAACTGACACCAATCTGGCACACTTGCATTTTATTCAGTTTTAGTGCTGGAATAGTTCCCTCCAGCAGAAAACAACAACAAAAAAAACCCAACAAAAACCACAACGACAGCAACAAAAAAAAAAAACCCAAACAAAGAAGCAAACAAAAAAAACAACACAACCAACCAACCAAACAAAAAAAGTCTGAACCTCAGAAAGGAAAAGAATTCTGTCCAGGCTAAGGGTATTTCTAGCAGTCTGAGAAGAAAAACTGCACATGAAGGAAGCTTTTTTAAGAAACAAGGACATTAAGGTTCTTTCCACACCATTTCAGGGCTGTCACTTTCTGTGATGATTATTATGCCAACTTTTTCAATCTTCTATGCCTGAAGTCAAGGCTTGTCACAGGAGCCTGTGTTCCCAACACCTCCCAGAACCAGAACTGCTTTCATGTAGGAACCAAAATCCAGACTTTTAGGTGTCAGCATACGTGTGTGTAAGTGAAGGCATATGTTTGTAACTCTGTTGGTTTCCTTGTTAGGAGGAAACTTATTGTTAGTACCAGAGGGTCAAACTGTATGAAGTGAATTTGTGCAGGAATTCACCAAAGCCACATCAGCTCTCTGACAGGAAGGACCTAAAGAAAGGAATTAGTAGGATCGGATGTGGTGCTTTCTGACAGACGGCCAGACCTACAAGGTCAAAATAAGAAGCCAGTGAAAAAATAGATTTATGCTTAAAATGAAATGTGCACAGTTCCCCTTTCTATTGCTATGCTCTGGATTAAAGAACTATTGCATGCAAGTTTATGTACCTAAAAGCCCTAGGCTCACAAAGCCACCCATTTCACCATAACTTAGTCCTCATTCAACAGGGCTGCAGATGCAGCATTACCAGTGGGATTTTCCCCATTTTCTTCCCCAAAGGGACAGGGGTCTGTGTGATTTTTCCCAGGGATGGATGAGCCATCACAAGCAGACACCACAGCCAAGGCTCACAGCATGTTTCCCTCTCTCTCCCATCCACCACCTTGCCCAGGGTTTTTAAGGACAGGGTGATATCCTTCAGCCTGGAAGGGGGATGTTCCCATTGCCTGGGGTGGACTGTCAGAAGTGCACAGGATCCCTTTCTGGTGAGCACGAGGCTTTGCTCATGCAGACCACATAACCACAGTGATAAGTACCTGCTTCCTGAGGCAAGGGAGCAAATGTCTTGCAAGAGCAGTGTAAGAACCCACATTTCAAACTTCAGCCTGAAAGTGCTGACCTGTGCTGAAAATAACCTCCACAGACGGCATGGGGAGGTTCATTGTTCTGTCACAGCCTCGCCTGGCCTAAACTATTCACTGGCAAATATTCAGGTAGTGAGTAAGTTTCTAATTCCAATCTGTCCCTTATTGCCTGGTTGGGAGCAGTGCCTTGGAGAAAAACCCTTTGTTCCATGTGCCTCAATGTTTAACCTGATCCTGTCTTTCCAGGTCAGACATCTTCAGAAGTGAATATCCTACAAATGGAAAATATTTATCCTTTAAGATATTATCCACCAGGTGAAGGGTGATTCAGAAGAGTTTCTAACTCTGTGCTTAAGAACTGCTTTATCAGGTTCACCATATTTCTGTTCTTGTTTTCATCAGCATATTTTAGATGTGCTTAGTGAGCTGTCAGCATCAAAACATGGTTCCTTGTTCAGTTCTGTCCAGCATGATTGCTTGAAGGCACCTGAGAGGGGACCACTGTTCACCTCCCTCCAGGGGCCACCTCACTGGACCAGAAGCTGATCCACATGAGGACAGAGAGCTGAACAAGGCATCTGTGACTGCACCTGTGTTATCCGAGGGGACAGCAGGTTTCTATTACCCATCCTGGAATTTACATCACTTTCCTCTTCATAACAGGTATGGGAAGCAGCAAAGTGATTTGTTTACTACACATGGGCCAGCTTTACCAGGGAAGAAGATTTTACTAGGACTTGTAAACTCTGTGGTGGCATTGGGAGTAATTAACACCATCTTCACTCATGCTGCCTGCCCTCACCTGGGATGCACTCTGCACATCCCTAGGCCAACTTGCAAAGCCTCTTCTCTGCTCTTTTACCCAAAAGGTCACTTTTCCTTGCCCACGAACCAGAGCAAGAAGGAAATAAGAGGGCAGAAGCTGCTGGTGAAATGGGGCACACAGAGCACAGAGGCATGGGCACATGCTCCTGAGGTAACTGCTGAGGTGCTGTGGCTTTGGCAAGATACCAAGATGCACAGCTGGATAATATAGACCATTCTTTTCTCCAGAGCCACCTCAGAACCAGCTATTGATTCTTAAGGCAGTAATATTCATCTGGCATCTCATTCATTCCAAGTTAATTGCTTAAATAGGTGGAAAAGGAAATTTGTGAAATGAAATGTGCTGCTGCATCAGGCATAAAGGAAACTTCGTCCCTATTAAGCTGAAAATGCTTCCCAAAGACAACACATAGGCTTTACTGTGCCGAGGCACTTAAGCTCAATTCTTCAGTGGGGCCACTGTTTAAAGAGAGCATTACTAACTCAGTCACAGCAAGCTTCTGTGCTTCAACTTCCCAGTCCTCAGTTTACTCTTCAGGATGGTTTCCCCTACAGCTTAAAAATATGACTTTGGAAAGAATTGCTAAATAAGTAAATACTTGAGTCTACCAGGGTTTTCTTCCTAGATCCTGACCCTGGCACAGGTTGAAGCCTTGCAACTATGTCCTATCTGCTAAGGAGACTTCTGTTGGTATTGAGTAGCATATTGTTTAGAGAAATAACACATTTTCCTTACGGAAGGAGAAAACATTCCAAATGAGCTGCTGGTCAAACACACATTTTTATGCATGTCAGCAGTGTGAGAAGAATAAGGAGAAGGGAGCAGTTTCATTTTAAGTGATTCACTGAAGAAAAGTTCCAGTTTACATTACCATTAATTTCTCCAGAGTGCTTCTCATTTTCAGGATGCAATTTTGTGCTTCCTTCTCACAGCAGACTTTTCACAATCTGTGTAGCAGTGCTCATTTTAGAATTGGCTGTTTCACCTCTCTAAATAAAGCCACTTTAGTACCTGCATTAATTCCTTGCACTGGCCATTACTAACATTAAAAAAATGCCTTTATGCAGAGATACTGCCACTGCAGCTATTCATTGAATTATTGAAAGTAGTTGGTGTCTTTTAAAGTAGCTCTTTTAATGTTTCTATTCATTATTTGTTTTTATTTGTGACCTCCATTGCATTGGCTCACAGTTAGGTAAGTCTGGAGAAGTTTCTTTTCCCTGAATAAAGACCTGATGGAGGGCTGAAGGGTGTTCAAGGGATTGGCCCAGATGCCATCCTGGGGTCTGCTGCCATCAGCTTTCCTGTGCCTGTGAGCAATTTTCTCCAGGAAAAAAACCAAAAAAACAACAAACCAGTCAAAGGAGACTTTAATCCTCTGTGGAGTGTTTTTTCTTCCTCAGCTCTGGTACAGCCGTGTGACGAGCTGTTCTCTCTTTACACCTTAGGTACCAGCAGCCTCAAGGAGCCAATGCAACCAATGATTGCCAAAATAGAGACCTATTCCTGTGCTCTCATGGTCCTCAAGGCTCTCCAGCTCAGTGGCAGTGGGGTTAGCCAGGCCTTGCCAGCTCCTGTGGGCTCCTCATCCAGAGGTCCTGCTCCCAGATCTTGGTTCAGGGGCCTGCTGTGGTCTGAGTGCATGACTTTGCTGGAGAGCATCTCTTCCAACTGCAAGGGCCCGTTCAATTTAAGTTTTCTCCAGAGGAAACTAAATAAACCTATTTTTTTCATTTTTTTCCCTTAAGAAAATGCCATATTGTCATGTTTGAGGTTTTGTTTAAAGGGTGAGGTACAAACTACTGTGCATTCAAATTCTGTGGGATATGGTTGAGTGATCAGTTCAAGAGTTAAAATTACAGGCAGTCAGAGAAAGGTAGTGAGAAAAAAAGGAGGAACAGCAAAGAACTAAAGGGAACTGTCAGAGTGGAGCAAGGCAAGTCTGGAAGGATGGTGCTGAGAAAGCCAGGATTTTTTTGAAAGTGGCAGAACAAGTTTTGTGCAGTTTGGTTCAAGTCTGTAGCTGTGAATTCACTGGCCTTCCTTCAGGCATCAGCAAAACAGGCAATAACTTTTTAAACTCAGAGTTCTCTCATATTCTGCCTAAAAGAATGTTTTAGCTGCTTTGTTGGTACTGAAACACTTCACTTTACTGCTCTGGGAGGAGGTAGCTGCAGTAAGGTATAATGGCAGCAGACAGCAACATTTGGTGCTCAAGCAATGAGAACACCATTGTCTTGCTGGGTAACTGGCCTCACCAAGGCTGAGGAAACAACAATTTAACCTGGATCTTTGCTCTATAAGCCCATCCTTTTTCTATCAGGCATGCACAGAAACAGCAAATCATTCCCTCCCTCTCTATGTCAGCAGCTTTCTTATTTCTGGAGAACCTCTCTGATCCATTTCAATGGATTTCCAACTTCAATACTGCTTCCAGGGTTTGGCTCGCCAGGACTGCTGCTCTACCTTCTGCACAGCAAAAAAAAAAAAAAAAGCTAAATTTTCTGTAAGGGTCTCTTGTAATGAAAATAGGCAGGCTGACAAAAAATTGGTTGTTAATGCTCACTCCCATTGGCATACCCTGTCTGTTCATCTTGTGGCTCTTGTTTTACACTTGTTACTACAGTGTGTGATTTAGAAGTAACTTCACCCTTGCCCTTTTTATGGGCACTGTTTCTAAACATAGGAGATTTCAGCAAAACAGCCACACACACCACACACATACACCCCACCCCAAATACTAATCAGGTACTTCTGTAGGACAACATATTTCATCTGGGGGAAGTGGAAATGATTTACAAGAGAGAGACACTTGTAAGAAAAAGGCCCTAAGAAGAAAGGCTTTAAAACTGCACTTCTGAACATTAAAAAACCACTTTGTCTCTCAATAGAAACTGCTGCCCAGAGGACATGTCGTGCATTCTGTACATTCAATATTTCTACTGATGTAAAGTTCAAGGCAGCCACTCTCTGTCTAGTCCATATCTGTCATTCCTGCTCTAGGGTAGACTGGCTGAGTGAAAAACAAGCCTTACCTGTGACACAGTTCAACGCCACAATGGCACCAGAACCGTAAGATTTAATGCAGCATTTCGCAATCTCCGATGATTTTTAAGTGAAGTTTATAAGAGAGCAAGGCTGGTGAATATTTACTCAGGAGTTTGTTCATGATTTGGCTGAGGAAACACTTCCAGAAGCCTGAGCCTGATGCTCTGCACTCTTGCTCATCAATGCACGGAGTGTTGTGGATGGTTATCAAGTAACCTCCGTCTCAGAGGAAGGGTGTGCAAGTTCAACAAAACATGGGTGTCCAAAGGAGCCTGTGGTGAAGGAGACCTCTAAAGAGCTATTAATCGAGCTAAAAAGAAAACCTTGTGAGAACACTTCAGCTTTCATAAGTTTTCTTCCCTGGGGAGATCTGTAAAGAGGGAGCTGAAAGATAAAGAAACATACTCATATTTGCCTGTTTGTTTGCCTTGGTGTCAGTTATCTGGGCCTTGATAAATGCAGAAATTGTGTTCGCTCAACTGCTAGGATGATGAAATTCTACTTTCTTCATCTGCTGTGGTTCTGGCAAGACATAAAAAATAACAAAAACCAAGTTATTAGGAAACGCAATGGCTGAACCCTAGAATTTCAGAGCTGTGTTCAGGTTTAACTGACCTTTCTCAATGGGAACAGCAATCACAGCCTTCATATTTTAGGCTTAGGCCAGGTACCAAATTCGTGAATAATTGTGCAAGCCTTCCCAAAGTCTTGAGTTTGCTCTATTGAGGCTTTCATCTGACTTCCAGAGATTAGAAATGGTACTAGAACAACTAATTTCTGGAATCCAGGACCAGCAGGAGTCTCACAAATCACTCCAATCCAGATATAGTTCCAGAAATAAGGGAAGAGTACTGCAGAGCACTCAGTTATTCTGCTATTTTTTCCTCTAGGAGAAAAGTAGTCATTCATATATCTGGACAAATTTGCCTTGCTTCATTTCCAAACTAAATGAACACTTTGCTCTCAGTTTGGCTTCAGTACACAACAGTGAAAATGAGAAAAGAGTCCAACAACACATTAATAGACTCCAGAAATTCTGTACAATGTCAATAACAAAGTCACTGAGCTATTTCAAAAAATTTGAAGTATTTGCAAGATATCATGAAGTGAAATACATTGTTCCTCTTATGTCTCATAAAAGAAGCACTATGAAATGTAGAAATGATTTGAATTATTATCTTATCAGAAAGAAAATAATAATTTATTTATATTTAAACTAAATTGTAGTAATTTATTAGACAGATTGTTTCACTTGTAACCAAATAACTTGATGTTGTAGTATGTCATTTCCACTGAGTGCAAATTTCATGCAAACAGAAAATCCTCTTTTGCTAAATAGTTTCATGGTCTTTTGTATAAGTATTCTACAAATGCTCGTGGTTCTGCAAACCCTAAGTGAAAGACATTTTCTCAGAAAAGGCAGGGAATAAGTCTAAGAAAATTAGTAAAATACTGATAGGCCTAATAGGAGACAGCTAATTAATAGCAAGACAAAAGTCACCTTTGGATTAGTTTGGTGCAAAAACTTTTTCCTACATGTTAAAGGAGGAATTGAGGTGTCCAAAGTCACCTTTAACACAGGTAGGAATCTGAATTTTGGACAAATGTTCCTCCAGGGACACCTGGACAGCACATAAGCTCTAATTTCCTCTGGTGGAGTTGAGTGTCTGGTGTTGCTGCTCTTCAGCTGGAAAATGGAGGTATCTACTGTATTTTCCTTCCTTACCAGAATGTTGTGAGACAGACTCAGAATAAAACTTTCAGCAGCACTCTGAGGAGTGGGTGGTTTGTCTGAGATGTTAGTTTGCATTGCAATATTGGGAATGGTATCCACTTGATTGTCTGATAGCTACAGGGATTGATTTCTATGCAAGTGTTAAGAAAATAATTTGAGAATGTCATGTTTCCATTTCCCATTACCTTATTTCCTTTCTCAAAGGCTGCTTTTTTGGGTTTACAGAATGAGATTAGCTATCACTAACCAGGGATATCACTATTTATTCAGCTTATCAAGGTGGATTTTTTTTATTGCCTTAAAGGGAGTGCCTGCTATTTCCATTTTCCAGAGAAAAATGGGAGTTAAGACATATAGCTGGAAGCAACCTATAGTGATGACACATGAGATCACAGACCTCTGACCACACCAGAGATTTCAAAGAGAATTTAAACACCTTAAACTTTGTGGTGGGTTTGGTCACACCATCCTACCAAGGTTGTTTTAGGCTGGTTCGGGTAACTGAATTTAGTTCTCCAGAATGTGAGTGTTGCTGCTGTGGTGGCACTTTCCTTTATTGCTTTGTTTTATCTTCACCAAGCAAGAGTAAATGCCAAGCACTCCATGAGGGTTAGCAATTCTTGTTTAAAAATACATTAACTACAGAGCCCAAAATGAATCTCTTGTGTTGATTCATCCATACACTTAATTTGGTTTTCATTTCCACCCACCTTAGTTTAAGACCCAGTGCTATGCAAGTGATAGAAAGACACAGGCATCTTTCTAAGTGTGATTTCTGGGGAATAAACTCCTGAATTAACAACTTGGTCTTAAAGAAGAATCTGGTAAAGGAAAACAATGTTATTCTGAAAAACACCACTGTTTATTATGTCCCTGGAGATCATTATAATTTCAGAATGGCTGCAGACCTCACAACCACTGGAGAACATAGAAAATCTTATGTTTTATCATGCATATTTTTTAAATTCACTTTAAAATAATAAAAAAGTCTGGCCTCCACTGAATTCCTGTACATTCAAAGGCAAAATGTAAATATTCCCCTAGAGAACAGTCTACTGGACGACTGTGGAGGAGGAGAAAATTAAATTCAGGTGAATATATAATAAAAAACAACTCCTTTCATGTAGCTGCATTATTATAATTCATCTCTAACCTCTTGCTGAATTCTTAATAATGACAAAACTAATTTGTGGCAGTGGCATTAATGTTGAAATATCACACTTCAGCACAGCTTTTTTTCATTCCCTGAACTTGCATTCTCTTCCTCACTTTTCTGAAAGACTTTTCCACCTCTGCTCTCTCAGCTTATAACCAGACATATTGTGGGGGTTTCTAAGATTTTTTCCCAGCTCTTATTTTTTGGGGGGGGATTTTGTTTGTTTGTTTGGGTTTTTTTAGAAGGGAATAAACCTGTCATTAGAGAACTGTTAAAGGTCTCCTTTTGTCTCTGGGACTGTTTCTGCATTTAGATCTCTTGGGCCAGGACTGACTAGACCATACTGCTCAAAGCCTTTTCCTTTGTATAGGCAGTAATTCTAATCAGTGCCATTTCTGATTTAGGGAATTTGTCATCTGACTTTGTTAGAAATTGAAAAGCTCATTTGCTAAATAGCCTCAAAAATTAGGTTTGCATTGTTCTGAAAAAAAAGTCTTCCTGGCCTTGGTATAAGTCTAAAACCAATCAATTTTTTATCCTTCTTTACCTAAGTACCTCAGAATCTGATGTAGCTATTCCCTTGTGTGCAGAAAGGTTGTAAATGAGTTTTGATTCCACTCATAGGTGAATAACCAGGACACAGAGCAAAGAAGGGATTTGCCCAGGTCCGTGCAGACACTTTGTGGAGAGCAGGGACTGGAACCAGCTTTCCCACGTTCCTTCTCTGGTTCAGTAAGAGACCAAGGTGATTTCAGTCATAGCTCTCACAGGGCTCTTCCCCTGGCCTGGTCTCACGTTTCCCAGCACAGCAGTCAGGTACAATATTTTCTGCAAGACCATTTCTCTTTCCTAGTGCTCCTATTTACCTGCTTTCCTATGGGCATGCTCACTCTTTCCCTCAGAAAATGCTGGCAGGAATAACAGTGATTTTAGCATCAGTCAAAGATCTCCAGATTTAGCAGTAACATTGTCAGACTGGCACTTCTGCAAGTGGCCTTTCTGCAAATATGCTGTTTCTTCTTCACCAAGTTACTGGTATATATATAATTTTTAATTTTTTTTTTAATCTAGAGTTTTCTCTTTAGAAATATGCAAGACCTGCTCTGTCATTTTCAAGGCTATAGGAATGATGAGTTGCTTTTTGCCATCTCTGAAATATCTCCACTGGGAAAATCCAGAAGCTCCTTACATTTTGTAATACTTTGGTGTAAACAATACTCTAAATTGCAGAGATTGTGCTTGCTTTAAAATGCTGCCAATATCTACAGTGAAGCCCAGTGTTTCTCAAATATAATAGGAAGAACAGAGAAAAAATAAATTAGGTGATTCATTAATTCTGTATCTTCACTGCGCTGGCAAATTCTAAAACACTGCTCAGGAGAGAAGAAAAAGGTTTTGAGGGATTCTAGGGACCTTTCTCATGTCTGTATGTGCAAGACACATGACAGTAAAACTAATTTGATTTATCTTCACCTCACTGCTAGTGATAATTTCAGTCTGAGATTAATACCTGTATGTCAACAGAGAATGTGGGAGGGAGGGGGAGGACAGAACAGCAGTAACACTGTACAGCTATTTATTAATTATCTGATAAAAGACTGCTGGTGAAAAAAAATGCATGTTAAAACACCATCCTGATGTTCAATGCCCTTTAGTGTATGAGCAGTTTTGCTAAGGCTTCTTAGTTCAGTATTTTTAGAACTGTTTAGTATGTTTAGAACTGTTCTTGGTATATTCCTACTTAAATCTGCTATATATCATAGTTCACAAGATCCCTCTGTTCTCAGCCCCACAAAGAAGGCAGAGTCTTTAAAGGCACTGGTTTTACAACTGGCATCTATATCCCTTATAAGAAATAATATTCAGGAGAAAGATTTCTGAGGTGATCACACAGGAGTAGCAGAAATTAGATTGGCTGCTGCTGGAAAACCACAACATTCCCTCAATAAAATATAACCATAGGTATAACAATTATCCTACAAGCGAGATGTTTTATACCCACACATCTTTCTGGGAAATACTGAATTATCAGTCAGTTCATCACTCATGCCAATCACCAGATGCATTTCCCAAATGGGCACTGTGTGGCCAGTGCCAGTGTGAGGTCTGCAGCTCCTGTGCCCTGCTGAGCCCCATCCAGGAGCTGGTGGATGCTGTCACCTCATTGATGCACCAAACATGTGGGGCCCCGCTCGTGTCTCTAACCACAGGCGACTTCGTGTCTCTGTGCCTCTGAGAAATGATGTGCCAGAGTGCCCGGCTCCTTTGGAAACAGAGCTGTGACTTCCCAGGGAGAAGCATCCACACAGAGCTAAGGAAGGTTTCTGGGCAGCAGCCAAGCTAATTCCTGCTCTCATTTCCACCAAAATAAACCTGAAACTGTGTGACAGAAGCGGAGAAGCACATCAGCACCTCAAACCCAGCATAACTGAGATCCCTGTGCATCTGCACACAGCAGCACCTTCCCTGTGGACATGGGCATGCCCTGCCTGGGACAAATTTGGCCCAGGGCTTGTGGAATTTGTCCTCAATCCCCCTCCAGACCAGCTCTCCTTGCAATTCCAAAAACGTAGTTCAGTAGCACAGCACAGCTTGGCTGATGACGAGGGGACACAGAGCAACTTTGGAAACACAAACTGGCACGGGGAGAGAGTCTTTTTGGCTCCGAAAGGACAGCACACACGTTCAGAGCCAGAATGTGTAGAGACTTTTGTTCCCAAACAGAAATCCCTTGTGCTGACAGGCTCTGAACAAGGCTGGCGCTCTTGTGAGCGCAATATGAAAGTTGCCTTGTGCTGGGATTAGCCGAGTGAACAGTTAGCAGCAAATAATTGATTCAGAAAATTTAGGAGGATAGTAGTCCAATACTTTAAAAAATAATAAATTTGACTGTGAAAGCTCTGCTGTTTTAACTTTGTTCTCTCTCTAAAATCAGCAAATGTTTCAGGAGAAGACGCTTCAGCCCAAGAGTGTCTCATGGTCTGTCTGTTACAAATATTCACTTTTCAAGGTGTGGTACTCAGTCTGTGTAGTGTGACCCACATCCATGACTGTTGTCTATTTGCATCTCTGGAGCAATGAACTGCTCCTTGCAGTGGCAGGACTCTTTTCCTTCACCTTACCCAAGGCTATGCAAAATTAGTAAGGTCAGATCTCTCAGCCAACTTTGTCTTGCTCTATCACAGGTACATCATAATGTCAGGGACACAAGCTTTGATGGCAAAATGGTTACCTTCCTGACAGAGGGTTCTAACTAGCAGGAAAATGGAGTGTCCACATGGACACTCTCTCTTGGCCTCAGCTCTCCCATCTGAGGCAGGATTGGCTTCCCTTGGACAAGGTGCTGCTCCCATAAACTAGAGATAGAGCACAAACAAGCCAAGCAACTCTTACATGCCTTCAAGGCTGCTGTGGAGGAAAGAGGCTGAAGTCAGATTATGCCAAAATTTCTGTTCCTGATCAAAGCCCTATATTTTACAGGCCACCATTTTTCTTTTAATTTCTCCTCAAATTAACTTCAGTTCAGCTTCAAAAAAGAAAGGATTGCTCAAATGTTACTTTCCTCTGTGAATATTCATATGTTCCAGCTTCTCCAGAACAAGCATTCTCCAAAGAGGTCACGAGCACAGACATAAGAAAATCCCAAGATTATTTCCAGCACTTTCCTTTCACTTCAGGCAGATGTGAGGCTTGGTTCTGCACTACTGCTATTAATTTCACTGCAATGGATTAGTAATTAACCCTGTTGTGTTAATTACCTGTAATGGATCTAATTATTACTGGATAAGTCAATTTATGTAATTTGACTAACACTGAGAACAGAAGAAGAGTGAGCCAAGCCTAAAACTTACTGGATTCAAAATTATGAAATTCAAATTTTTTAAAACAGCATTAGATTTTCTTTCTTGGCTAAAACTGAGTTCCACATTTTCCCTCAGTTTCAAGCTTTCTGCAGTGATGAGAAGCTTCTTGCTGTCTATAAGATCAGTGCCTTGTTGCTTTGCAGGGCTCACCAGCATTGGCAAAAGCCCCAGTGTAATGTCGGCACCTGGGAGGGCTGTCCTGGGCAAGCAAGAAGCCCAGAGAGGGACCTCAAAGGCAAGGAAAGGGGAAGGTGCACATGATGCAAGTAATGTGAGAGCAGTTTGGGACTAACAAACACCCTTGAGTGGTGTCCCTTGCATGGCTCCAGCCCTGTGTGTGCTGCCATCAGCTGCCTGGCACTGAGCATTCCGGGGTTTGCTGTTGTGTTTCTTACATATCTGTCACTCGACTATGGGTCCTGGAATCACAGAATCATTGAAATCTTTGGGTTTGAAGGGATCTTAAAGATCTTCTTGTTCCAACCCCTCTGCCATGGGCAGGGACACCTTTCACTATCCCAGGTTGCTCACAGCCCCATCGCACCTGGCCTTGGACACTTCCAGCAATGGGGCAGCCACAGCTTGTTACAGTGCCTCATCACCTTCACAGTAAAGAATTTCTTCCTATTATCTAACCTAAATTTCCCCACTTTTAATTTGTAGCCATTACTCCTTGTCCTGTCCCTACAGTTACTGAGGAAGAGCCCCTTTCCAGCCTCCCTGTAGGTCCTGTTCAGACACTGGAAAGCTGCTGAGAGGTCTCCATACAACCCTTCCTTCTCCAGACTGAGCAGCCTCCCCTTTCTCAGCCTGTGTTCACACCTCACACTCTGTCCCACCAAGCTCTGACTATTGAGGAGCCCCAGGGTGGGTGAGTGAAAGCAATTCTGTGGGAATTTCAAGAAGAATGGCAAGCCTGTGAGATCCAAGCCTGAGCCCAGGTGAGGAAGCTTCAAGTCTTTAAAAGGACACTTTTACCTGCTTTCCTCTCTGCCACGATGTGAAGCAGCATCTGTTCCCCACTTGCAGGACATGCCTCCAAATGGGTCTTTTTTCCCCCTTTTCCACACTTACAACCCTTTTTCCATTTCTTTGCTCAGTCACTATCTCAGCTGCATCAGGAACTCTATGTAAAGCCAGCTGAGAGTGAATGGGAAGGACCCTTCCACTGAATATGTGGTTAGGGCTCACAGCACAAGCATTTTCCAGCAGCACTGAAAGGATTAATTGAAATGTTGAGCCAGAGCAGTAATTATTTCACCAAACAGTGAAACGCTATTCAGCCCTCACTTTTCAACTGCTACTGATGCAATCAAGGCCAAATGGAGCCATGATATAAAATTACTGCTGCAGTCCAGCATTTTAAAAGCAATTAAAAGTGAGAGGTGCCCATGATTACAGTGTAAGAAAGAGGGTTTTCATTAAACAAATGGGTGTAATGCTTGCTCTAAAACCCTGCTTCCCAGCAAAACAAAACATACAGGACTGGACTCACTTCTGACTTTCCAGAATGAATCCATTCACTCGAGTAGAGTTACTCCAGATTTATTCAGTGAGATCAGAATCACACCTGCACAATTAGAGACGTTAGAGGTGCTTTTCCTTTGCTTTGTGTTACTTTCCTGTGAGCGTGTTTTTGTCTCTTCCTATCTGCAGTTCAAATACAGGGAAAACAATAAAATCCCAAAGAAGAAACTCAACTGGGCTGGGGAGCAGGAAGTGAAAATATTCCAGTCTTCATGTTTATTCTTGCCATAGGAATAAATAGGGCTTGGTTCAGTGCACAGTTCTGTCACAGCATGTTTGTGTTTGCTTCTCCTTAGGCTGGTGAAGCTTCACTGAGTGCTGTGAAATCACCTCTACAGAGCAAATAGAAACTGGCTGATGCTCAGAGGGGACAGCAGTAATCTGGAACTGCTGAGTGATCTGCTCTTTCAGACTTGCACTCAGTGATCCTCACCCTTGTGCTAACAGTGAAGAGTCCTGCACGTTTATCACCATGAATCTGCATCCTCTAGTCAGTGGAGGCAAAGGACATTTCCCCCATCAGCATTGCATGCTCTTATTTATCAACCATCCCCACATATTTTTGTTCTTTAGTACACTTGGAACTTCCAAAAAAATTCAACCATCTTTGCTGATATTTTCCATATTTGATTTCTGACCAAAGGTGAGCTTTTTGAAAAGCCAGAGGAAAATTCCATTGGCTCCTTGTGAACTGAAAAGAAGTGCCAATACAAAGAAACACATTCCCCCATTTGAGACAGCTTCTAGCCACATGTCATTAGGGAGTGAAACACCAACCATCCAACAAAAAGGAGCTGCACACAAAACTTATGAAGGTCTCACCCCACCATTCAACAGGCAATAGAGCTACACCTGGACTTGCAGAAGCAATGGCAGCTTGGAAACCATGATTCAGTTGGTTTTCCTATGCATCCAAACCAACCCCTGCAGAAACCTACAGCATCCTTCCATCCACCTGACAACAACTCAGCTGGACCTGACTATCAGCAATAACGTGGTAAAATGTAGGGCTTCTGTCTGGGAATTGTCTGTTTTGTGGCTAGTTGGATACCTATCACCACAAAAGGCTCCCTGCATACCCCTCTGCTTTGTATCCATCTTTTGTCACCAAAACAAACATTTTTCCTAACAATTGTCCTGGTTCTAGCCTGAATTGCCAAAAGTTATCCTCTGACTCTGAACAGAAGATGTGGACTGTAATTTTCTACCTTTCATGGCCAGCACAGCAATAACTAGTCTCCTTCCAAAGGAACCAAACCCTGGGATAAAAAGGTCTTTGTAGATTTTCATAGGAGGAGGAGTGGGGACTATTCCATCTTTGAAGGGATCTTGAAAGTTTGGTCTTCTTTTGCTCTGAATGAAAATGAATTTGCAGAGATCTCCTTGATCCAATAATGGAAAACTCTCCTGAATGCAATTGCCTGCATAACTTTGCTTTGGAAAGTGTAAAGCAGGCCAGCCTTACCGGCTATTTAATTTTCACTTTTCTTTCTTTCATTCCCATTTCTGTTTCTTTCTGCCCATTGTGATCCTCTCCCTAAGCTGTTGAGGGCTTTTTTTAAGCTTCTCTGTACTAGTGCCATCTGACTCACTGGGTACAGAGTAGAGTTGTTCAGCCTCAGGAGGGGCTCTCTGGGGTAGGACTGGAACACGTTAGGGAAGTTTATTATGGCCCCTGTCTTGGCTGACACGCTGGGATTGAAGTAGGTGCCTGCAGAGCTAAAAGCCCAGGTTGTTGCAGGCTGGGGTTGAGAGCCAGGCTCTGGAGCAGCCCCGATCCTCTGCGGATTAGCACAGAGGGGGACTTGTGAATGGTCCATATGATATCTGCTCAGGAGGTAAACAGAGGATTTCAGTCTCCTGGGCTGTCAAACCAACTCCTTTGACAAGCTCTAAATTCACTTAAAGCCATGTAATTTGAACATGCTGTGGGGTCCAAGTCTACTTCACCCTTGATACTGCGTAAATGGGCCCATTAAGATTTAGCCAAGTTTTGTGTGGTTTGTTCGTAAACAGTCACCGTGACGCCTACTTCAGGGAGATAAGCCCTCCTCTGCCAGAGCACAATAGGGGCTGCTTACAGGATGAGAATCCATGGCTTTAAAATCAACAGAGGGGGAATAAAGAGCAAAAAAAAGAACTGTGCCCAAAAAATGTTATTAAACTTCAGCAACTTGACTGTCCCAGATAAAGACTGTGTTTGCTAAGCTGTGATTTCATCAGCACTTGAATCATAAGCACAATCTTTTATAAATCAGACATAAACTTTTACCATGGGACAGAACTTTCAATACAACTCATCATCTCGTCATATGAGAGAAACTTTATTCCTTTCTAAAGTTAAGAAATTTAAACATCATGTAGATACCTCTAAGTGCCAGGATGTTTCAGGAGAAGAAAATTGCATGCAGAAAAACATTTTATTTGAGGTTTTGGGAGGTTTTTTTGTGAAGTCATTGCAGCATTAATGCAGTCTCAGCCCTCAGATTTTTCTCACAGTTCTTCTCTGAACCAGCATCAAACATCACTTGGCGATCATATGAACCAGATGTGGTCTTCCATAACACTGAGTATGAGTCTCAAACAGGGTGATTTGGCAAATCTGTTCCAAACTTCAACAAGAAGCACAAGCTGAACACTGTCACCTAAATATTTCTTGAAAAAAATCTGCCTTTTTGATTGGAACCATACCAACTTCTTCAAATCAACATCTATGGTTATCTTAAATATATTTTTAAGATTCTATTTTTGAGATTCTCCAGTGGCATCTCTGGGTAGGAACAAAAATTATTGCCACAGGCAGGAAAAATCAGTTAAGGAGAAAGAAACAGGAAACTAAGTAACCCACAGATGCAGATTGAAGCCACAGGGAAGTTAAGGTTGCAAAGGACCAATATTCATCTGAATTGTTGTTTTCAAACATCTTAGAAGAAGAAAGCACGGTTTAAAAGAATTTGCTGAGAAATTGGACAGATGAGAATTCACTGTTGGTCATGCTTGTTGTCCCCAGTGTGACAGAGTAGGACACCAAGAGAACATGCACACAACTGGGCAGGGTTGGAGCACTCCGAAGGTACTGGTGGCAGACAATCCACCGTGCACAAAGCCTCCCAGCAGGATCACAAACCATGCCCTGCCACACCTCCAGCCCTTGGTTAGAGCCAAGTCCTGGCAGATTGAGCATGGCTGAGAGCACAGGTAGCCAAAGCAAGGTCTTCTTGCAGCACACTGCTCGTTATCCAAAGAGAGCTGGCCAGATTGTGTTATGGCTATCTGCTATCACTGGCAATATTTGCTTTATCAGTTCTGTACCTTAGTCATCTCTGTGGCATGTAATAAGTTTGCAGGGGTAGGTTAACCCTCTTTTTGCTCATATTTTCCTTTGAAGGGCTGTGCTTGCAGTGGGCTCAGTGCAGAGTAGTTTGGATGTTGATACATTCCCACCATGAAGGCCAGAGAAAGGCTCCCACTGATTGCTGCAGGGCAAATTCCCCCCTGTTTTTTTTAAGAAGAAAGCCTATAAAAACAACTGGGAAGCAGCCCTGAACCCCTCCTGGAGCTGGATTCAATCTCACTTCTCAGGATTTCTAAAGCCAAACCCCACTTTTCTGGTCCTCACTTCACTGACCCTCTGCAGCTTTCCAAGTCTCTCATCACTTTTCTCCTTCAGGTTTTCTGAGTGCACACAAACCTTCTGGATCATTCCCTAGTTTTTAGGCTTAGTAGTATTCCTTTGCATTGTGAGCTGGATGAGATGAATGCCTTTATAACAGCTGGAAAGGAGGAAACATCACCCTGCAAAGCCAGCAGCCATCCAAGCACCAAAGCTGCTGGCTCTCCAGATGTGTCTTGGCTCCACTCAGGCACATTTGCTGGCCTTCCTTAGCCCCTTGGTGTTGCTTTAATGTTTTTCTATATACCTGATGCTCTGTCCCTTGCCTAATCTTCCCCCTCTTCACTGTCTCAGATTTTCAGCCCTCCATGTGGAAAGGACTATTCCTCTTCCACGGTGAGACTTCAGGGAAAGTGAATGAACAGAAGAGAGCACTTAGAGCCCAGACGTTGAAAGGCTTCTTACACAAAACACAAAAGAGCTTTTCTTCGCATCAGTGTTTTCAAGAGACAAAAGAAAACACATTTTCTGAAGTGTTCCTTAGAGATACTTTGTTTTGAAGTGGTTAAAGAATTTCGAATGTGAGATAAGGAGGAGACACTGGCATGGAGCGAGGATAACAGCTTGTTCCTCCAAGGGCTAGGATTAAATTGCAGGGAATGCTGGCACTCAGCCCAAACTCAGCTGCCCCGGCCCCAACACTTGCTTGAAAAGGAAGAACTTGAAACATGTGCTTTGCACTCTCTTCTTATCATCATCCTCCCTGCTTTGACCATTGTTCATGTGCTCTGGCACTCACAAAGCCTGCATCTAGGTTTTGCTCAAGACAGCATCAATAAGCCAGATGATGGATGTGGAAAACTCCTCCCTGAGAGGGTTTGATTGGGGCTGCATTTGAAGTTGCTGGCAAAGGACTCTTCTGTCGTTTTTGTTGTTCTATGCCCAGCACCAGGACAGTCCCATTCTGCAGAGGGCTGCACGATGTGGAGCAGAGATGCTCCATTACCAGGTTGACAGTACTTATTGCTGGATTTTATCAGCTCTTGTTTTGACATGACGAAACTCGGGATCTCTTCCATGTGCAGTTTGCACTCTGTCTCCTTACCTGCTTCTGCTGTTTTTTTTCAGCAGCAGAGACTTGCTTGCAGTCATTTCAAGCTTAACAATATTCAAGCCAGAAACTGTACAAATCACTCACGAAGTCCTCCCTGCTCAGTTTGCAGACATTGCTGACAGATATGAGAGGTTTCACCTATCTAACCCTCAACACACATGTTCTCACAGCAGATGGGTGAGTGGGGATTTTCATGTACTCAAAGGCAGCATGGAGTGGCAGATTGGTCAGGTCTGTGAATCAAAAAATATTGCAAGGCCTTTTTTGTGTGCTGACAGAGAATGTCAAGACCTGTGTTTGCCTACATCCATTTATCATGGCTTGGTATGTTCAAAAATGTTGTTGTTCTTCATTAACTCTTTCATCTGTAAAAAGCCAGACTCTTCATGTGTCTTTGCAGCTGCATTCCTGGGTCTCCCAGGTTAATTGATTAATGAAGTGGAGCTGCTGGTATCTGTGGAAGAGAGGGAATCTTGATTTAATGTAGATACTGCAATGATGGTCACTGGAGGCCTGGTGTAAACACAGGGGGCTGGTATGTAAAAAGAAAGATAGATCCCCTATGTGTTAAATAGCAAGGCAGAGTAGCATTTTACCATTTTAAAATAAGGGAGGAGGTGGGAGCTGATGGAAATGAGGGCAGGAAAGACACAGAGCCTTGCCTGAGATCAACAAGTTAGCAGTGGGACACCTTAGAGCCAGGACCCAGCCATGTGTCCTAGCCACAAATTAATCAATTTTCAATTTTAGGTGGGTATGTCTTGTTAAGTATGTGAGCCATGCATCTATTCCTGGCTTACTCATTATCTCCTGGTGAGAAATGAAGAACAGTCCCATCCCTAACTGGACAGAAGGCAGGGACACATGCTGAGCCATAAAGCTCCCTGCTGGCTCCTAAAGCCAGCCCCTGTAAGCAGGTATGCTTTGTGCTGCTCCCTATCTCAATCTCCCAGAGCAATTTTGGCATGTCCTGGCATGATTGGGTTGCAGGTGATTCTGTGCTCATCATTCTCTTGTGCCAAAGCATAACGGATCCCAGATCCAACCCAGCTAAGCACAAATATTATCACTGCACAGGTTAGGACTCCTCTGGGGATCAAAGAGAGTCATAAAGCCCACTTCCCAGTTAGGGTACAATAACATACTGGAACTGTGCTGGGGCAAAAAATGTCCCATCAAAATCAGAACTGTCAGTTTGAACCTTGATCTTTTTGTGATTTTTGAAGGACGCTGCTGAGTGGTTTGTGTTGGGTCAGTTTCATTTGTTTTAGGATTTTGGGAGACAAAATACAGATTTTAGCTTATATATCTTAAGTAGTTGTTTCATAGAGTTTGGCCTGTGTTGTCTCTGACATATTGTATACATGCAGCTTTATTTAAGTAACAGCTGGGATATATGAACATATGTCATCTATCAAAGATTGGAGAGGGAAACGCATGAGCTGGTGCATTTTTGTATAACTTGCTGTCATCACATTCATGTAAAAAGAATTAAGTCTCAAACAAAAAAACTTGTTGCTCCATCTGACCATGGAAATCTTCTTCCTTTAACCTTATGGCCTGCATGGTTGAGTAACTGTACGGAAAAGTTTAAGTGGATAGTACAGAGATCAAAAGAACTCCATCCATTATAAATTATTGGAGTCTCTTGTGCTTCAGAAAAAAAACAGAGTCAGGTTCTGTTTGTGTTCTTGTGGCTTGTTGTTGTTTTAAATTGTTAGTATTTGTTTATTTAGCTTCTTATTTTGATGCTGACTGTGCCCATCAGCCAAAGCCTAAAAATAAATCATAAAAACAGGGGCCATAAGCTCTGTAGAGTTAGGACATTTCACATTTTGCTCTTGGAGTGGCAGGGATCTGTTCAAGGATATAAATAAAAGTTAGTGATTTGGGGCCCTTTTATGGACTGACAAACCCTAAGGGACCAAAGCCCCTAAGGAAAATGTTGTGTGTCTATTGGAACTTTGTAGAAGGTATCAGATTCCCACTTCCCCAGGTAACACAGGTGATATGGGTGTGATACAGGGGGTGAGAGAGCCTGTGGAGGTCAGAGCACACCTTTGTAGGGTGGATGAAATTCCACCTAAATCGAGACAGTGTCTGAAATGCATTGTTTTGGTAAAATAACTTCTCAACAAAAGCTCAAGATCCAAATACTGGCTACAGCTGACTTTAACCCCTCTCAGATAGCAAAGGCAGCTGGACTTTGAAACATTGAATGTAGGCTAGGATAGCCTTTGTTCTTCATGCCACATTAGCAAAGTCAGTGAGGCATAAAGGAAAGACATGAAAATTGTATTTATCTTCTGCATATCTCACCTACAGATCTACAGATTGTTTTCCCCATCCTCAGAATACAGAAGCTGACATTTTAAAGAAGACCCAAAGCTGATCTAATCCAGCATCTTGACTCTGACAGTAGCCAGTGGCAAATACTTGAGATAACTGCATTAAATCATGACTGCAGGCAAATTTTAAATAATCTTCTTTCTCAGAATACTCGTTTTGCACTGAAATAGTTAAGGAATTACTTCATCTCATAACAGGGAGTGCTACTCCTCCAAATGTACTTGCTGTTAGGATGTGTAACTTACACCCAGGTATCTTCATTATATACTTTTTGAATATAGCTAAGCCTCTTTCTGCAGCAGTGAGTGCCTTATGCCTTCACCTACCAGGAGATGGTGTTTCGTTTTATTTAGATGCCAGTTCCTCTGAAAGCTGCTGTGCTTTTGCATTGTGAGTTTGGAGAAACACTTTAGGATGCCTCCCAGAAACTTATTTCTGGTATTTATCTCCTTTCTCTTTTGATACAACTGCTGCTTACCTGGGTCCCTCCAGCCTGAGGAGCTGTATCCTGGGGTTCATTCCTCCCAGCAGCAAAGGCTCATACATATCTCAGCCGGCTTCAGGTGTCTCAGGAAGCTGACCTGAGCAGACATCTCCAGAGGACAACTGAGATATGATGATCATGACCCTGAAAGTGCCACTCTTTCTCTGGAGGGAAACCTGAGGTTACCAGGGCCAAAGGTCTTGAGTCAAGGGCAATCAAGGCATCTACATCAGGAGTTTGCTTACAACCCCTCCTACCTGCAATCCACCTGCATGTCCTCTTCTGATCCTTACCTTGATTTAGTGAAACTCCACGTCTAACCACACTCTAAGAGCAGGAATCTTTCAGAAGGTGGCAGGACTTACAGACACGCAGTAATCCAGTTACAGATTGCATTCAGATTTGGCTTTAGAATGCTCAACAAGTAACACCAGCTGAGGTTTGTCTTCACAGCCTTCTCGTGTCCTGACTTTCAGCACGTGCCAGATTATGTCTTTCCCTTCCCAAGCTGCTGGGTGGAAGGAGAGCTGTCACGGTGTTCTCCATTAACACCACCACTGTTCTGCTCCTCACACCCAGACTTTCTCACAGAAACCCAATTTCTTGCATGAGCTGTAGGTAGGTTTCTAAGACCTAAATTTCCCTGGAAGCCTTTTCCTTACTCATAAACAACACTTCCCACAGGTCTATCTGTAACTCAGTCCCTGGAAAGACTTGACATGGATGCCACGTGTCTCCACAGGCTTGCTCCTGCCCCAAGCTTGATTCTGTTAATCTGCTGCAAATAACATCACTTCACTTGTATGCATGACTCTTCAGCCAAGACCTTAATCTGAATTCTGTATGCTGGTTCTGAAGAGCTTCCCACTCTATTTCAGCACATTGATTTAAATGTCCTTTGTGGAAAATGTTGTTAAACCCATATGGACCGATTTTGCCATCACCAGCACTGTCCCAGTTATCCTACTGTGAAATGCTGCCAGATCAGGAGAGCTGTGTTTTACTGTCCCTCATCCTACTGACAGCACTGCACAGTCCCATGGTTTAACTTAATCTATGGTTGTTAAAATTACTGCATACTATCAAAAGACAGGAAGGAAAGAATGGAAATTCTTACTTCCACATGGCTGTGGTCAACTGAGTGTTGAAACTGGCATAGCTGACATTAGAAAGAGCCAAAGTGAGGCAGCACATAAGCAGGAATTAAGGAAAATGATGAGCTATGAGGATAAGCCAGGTCTGTTAAGTGTCCAGGCTGGGAAGCAAAGTTCCTTAGAACTCAGAACAGCCTTAGAAAGGAATCAGATGAGCTCTCTGCTCTCCCAATGGAAATGATGCCATGGGCGGGGGGTGATCTCTATATCTGCCTCTGCCCCTTTCTGCAGCTAATGTGAGACTTTTGGTAGATGATTGCAATTTGAGAATGAACTGCTCTGGTTTCCAGATGAGTCTTGCAGGCCTTAACCTTGCTGGAGAAAGCAAGGTCCACTGGGTGAAATACTTTGAGACAAGGGCCATACAAAGCCATGTGTGTGTATGGCTATTTATCATCCTCTGCACCCACACAGATCTGTGTGCAGCTTTGTACCTGTACCTACCCCCAAAAGGTGCTTTCTCATGGCTTTTCATGTTCTAGTGAAATGTCTGGGCAAATAGTGAGCAATTATTTCCTTCAATTGTTGCCTCCATCCTCCACCACCCTCAAAATTATTCATTCTAAAGGAAATTTCAAAAAGGTTTTGTTTGAAAATTCCCTCCCTCTAATTGAGTGCATTGTACAGAGATCAAAGCACTGTTTTCAGTGGGTCTTGGTAGGCAGGAGTTTTCTGAACAGACTCCAAGCTTTTGGTGTAGAATGGGTCAAAATGACCTTTTCTTTTTTCCCCTCCCACATTCATAATTAGTGACTGTTAATTCACATTACCTGGCATGGTCTAGACTTCACCTCTAGGTCGATTATTCTTACAGCCTTGTTATTTTCCACAGAGTGGAGAGTAAACAGTGCTCCTAAACTGCACACATTTGAATCTTGGAGCGTAGATCTAGAAAGGAGAATATCCCACTCAAAGTCTTTTTTATAGATACATTTCACCTCTATAGGTTTCCACATATGGGACAAAAGTAGAGGGAAGCAGAAGAAATACTGAACCCACAGCAAACTACTGTTAAAGAGATCCAGATCCCACCTGTGGGTGAGTTTCCTAATCCAGGACTCTTATACATGGGCAAAGCAAATAACAACTCATTTTATAGCCCTAAACATGACAGAAATAATCATCACAATGAGGAACAGGGACTGTAAAAGACTTAAAAAACAATGATAAACAAGCAAATTTTATGCATCATCCCTGGGAAAAACCTCCTCCCACACACAAGTGTCAGATGCTAGTCTTGGCTTGACTAATGTTAAAGCACTAAAAAGGAGAAGGAGATGGGCACTTCAGCATGGTTTCAAAGCTGCAGCTCATAGAAGGAGACATTCATCACCTGCAGGAAGTCCTGCATTTAGAAGGGCCAATGGGTTATCAGAGGAAAGCAGTGGTGGAATGGCTCCAGAGAGAAATATTTAATGAAAAAAAGCAAAATAGAAGAGCAGAGAAAGATAATGTGAGGATTTACTCATAAACAGACACATTTCACTGCTGCCAAATCAGCAATCTTACTAATGGGGGCTTAGAGAGTCTCTTGCCAAATAATTAATATCACAGTGTGTAAAAAAGCTCAGGTTTTCTAAATGCATGACTCTCCAGCCAAAACCAGCTGAATGCTTCCTCATTTAATACTCAGTAAAATGTTTTATTTAAATGTCTCATAATGCTTCCAGTGTTTCTAGTGTACTGAAATGTAATATGTATCATTTAAATCCTGAAAATACCAGCACTTTGCAGGTTTGTTCAAGCTACCAAATATATCATATTGTCCAATGCTGCTATATTTGGGACCATTTTGAGGAGAGACGTGAGTCCAAAACAGAATTCATGTTGCAGTAGTTCCCAGTCTCAGACAATTTTTTTTCCCTAATTTTCAAAGTCTGCAACAATCCATCTGGAATTTTACATTCATGATCTTTTGGAAGAACAGGTTTTTCTTTCTGGAAAGTTTGAAGTAGAAGTGGACAAAGCTTCTTTGAGACCTGGAGGTTCAACAAATGAGGTGTTTTCATTCTTGGAATAGTTGCCCAGTTTGTGTTTATTTTGGCTCATCTGATTGTACGTGGCTGGAGCTACAGACAACCAGGCAGGATCAGTGCTTTTCACCAGCTTTTAGTAATGTTGTTTAGGGACAAGGACTGCAGACCTGGCCCAACAGATGGAATTTTAAAAATGGGCCAACACGCTTGTGTTTAAAGCTGAAAATCTTAACATGAAAGATCATCAAGTCCAAGAGGCAGCTAAAGTACATTTGCCTAAATGAATGAGGCTCTTCATATATGGTACTGTGGGGTGTTTTCAGAAGGAGGAGGTCTGTCAAATTCACATTAAACGCAACATAATTTTTCCAGTGGTTCCTTTAGCCCTTTCTCCCTGTCTCCAGAGGCTACAGGGGATGTCCTGCTGGGCTGCAGCTCCTCCCTTCGTACCAGCTCCCATTCCCAGCAGTTAAAGAAGTTAAAGTCCTGCCCCCACTGCTGATACTCAGCTACATCCAAAACCCACCTTCCTTTTCCTGGACTTTATACCTAATTTCTTCATCTTATGACTCATTGGGGTCAAATCACTTTGGATGTTTCCAGCAACTGGAAGTCCATTTCCCTCCAACTGTCCTTTGACTATTCCATCACTACATATTTGCAAAGATGTGACTAAGCTGAGGAAGTCCTTAAAGTACAAAGTGTGGAATCTTGTTTACACTTACCCTTTTCCTATAGCCTTTCTTAGGCACCTGCTACTGGCCAAGGCTTAGAAATAGGATAGCGGGATACCAGGATCTTTACAAAATCACTCCTATGATCTTGAGCTTTTATAATGCACTATTTCTGCCATTTTGTAATAAATGTAAATCTGTGTGAGTGATGAGGCTGTATAACTTTCAGGAGAAAGGATGTTTCTTCTTTTAGATGGAGCACTGATCTGTGTGTGTTTATAAAATATCCTTTCCCTCCCATCCACAAAGGAAGAGAATTTAGGACTGTCAACTCAACAGAAGGTGTGACTGCAGCCATGGTAGCTCAATCCAGGAAGAACATTCACAGCAGCACTGGCAAGTGGTGGTGCTGGATTTAGCAATGGCACTGTCAGTGATGATCATGGGCCCAGGAGAGTTGTCACCAAAGCTCTTGCTGTGGGGTCTTTGCTGCTGCTGCCATTTGCTCCAAACTTTTACCCTCTGATTCCACATTCTGCTGGAAATTTAAGCCTGGCTTTAAAGACTGCTGCCTTTCCAGTGTGATGCCAGTGTGAGCTCAAATCAAGGACATCCTGATGGCCAAAACTGTTCCACACTTCTACACACAACTTAATTTCTTTACTGCAACCTTAAGTCAACCCACAGACATCAGAAAGACAAAAACTCTGCTGAAACCACATGGCTTCACTTGCACAGCATTGCATCAGTCAGCCTTGAATTTTGAAAAGTCCTACACCCTTTGGAATGGCAAGAAGTTTTGGAGGAGTCACAGAGGCTGAACCAACACCTCACACTTCCTTGCCCCACTTTGCCATTAGAGGACTAGATAGTTTTTTGTGTCATGTCACCCAAAATATTAAAGACCAGCATGGAATGATACGTCAAACACCCCTCCAGCCAATAGATTACCAGCATATAGTCATGTGAACCTTAATGATAGGAAAATACTTTGTGTTTTCTAATGATAAATACCCTTATGCAGCTACAGTAATAATGTTTGTCTGATTTTAGCCAATCTGCTTCAATAAATGTCATGTAAAATACTCCTAGAAAGAATTCAGGGTGCTGAAGAGTTTGGAAATTGCCTAGGATAAATAACACAGAAAACAGCTTTCCCTCTAAATTAAAAGCCAAGCTGATGGAGTAGTACAAGAGGAATTTCCAAATGTGACAGTCAATGATTATAAGCTTGCCTGTGTTCAGTTGTACACATATAATTGCCAGTGAAATAGGAAACTGTTTGCCAGGAAAAAATCATTCCAGGACCTGGGTGGGAGGGTAGATGGAGAGAGGAGCAGCAGCATCAAGGCTTGTGTCACTCGATCTGCAGCCTTCTAGGCAATGTCATTATTCTTTTCAAGTTCCTGCATAAACTGCCTGGGTAAAGAAGCTGTTTCTCCACAGCATGAGGGTGCTCTGTCTCTGGAAAGTCTCAGTCACTTGGAAACAGAAGTGGCAAATGCTGGCAGTGTCAGTATAGTCATATTTCCATCACCCAGGCTGAAAGTTGTTTTCTGCCTCCAATCTCTTCAACACAAATAGTTTGATTTGGGGGGAAAAAAAAAAAAAGTCAGTACGCAAAGAAAACCATTTAACAGAATGGGAAGAAAACATGTTTGAAGTGTACATTTATTTGGGTGCTGTATTTCCAAGGTTCACAGGTTTTCCACTTCATATTAGAAAAATCATAGACAAACACTCTTTAGAAATTCCTGAGATCATCTTTAAAAATCATGAGATGCTTGATACATGAGCAACAAACTTACTACTTTGAATTCTAAACATTAAAGTATCATGGCCCATATTCTCAGCCTCTTCTTTGCAACTGCTGCTTTTCCTTT
>VXBI01012068.1:612612-646734 GCA_013397375.1 Toxostoma redivivum
AAAAAAAAAATCCTGGGCTGAAGCCCAACAAAACTTCTGCCATCCTCAGGCTCAAGTCCTTTGGTGTGGCACCACTTCAAAAAAGCTGTAAAAAGCTGTTTAGGTGTACTTTGTTACCTTGCCCACCAATGGGTGTCTGCCCAGGCATCTTCTCTGCAATGGGCTCCCCTGGCTTCAAGGCAGAGAAATGGCTGTGGGATAAAGGCTGAGAGAGGAAGAGGAAGGATCTTCCTCAGTACAGGACAAAAAAGGTGCTGGCAGCAAATGAGGGCCATATCAGTGAGGGGCAGCTGCAAAGCACAGCCTGCCAGCAAAATGTTTACTCCCTGAGCTGAGGCTTAATGATTGTTCAGGCAACTTGTTATTGGAAATGTAATGCCAAATTGCACATCTAAACACACCTAGATCTGAGGACACCTGAAATCCAAATTTGCACCTTGATTTGCATTTTGTCATGGAGCCCCAGGTCTGTGACCAACCCAAAAGCCTCATTTTCATTTATATCAATTCACTCCATAAAAATTGGTTATTTGAAGCTGGACTGGCACAGGGTTAGGCCAGGCTCCAGAACTGAATCTGAGCTTGACACTTTTGATCCATCCTTTAGATTTTCCTTCCTTCCAGCTTCCTCTTTTCTACCTTCTTCTCTCCCATCCTGCCCACCTTCTCTCTATTTTTTTAAATGAAATTGCACACCCTGTACTGTTTCTAGTTGATGGCCTTGTCATAGAAAGTCTAATTTCAAGTTTAAGTGTACTTTGAGGATTTCCATTCTCTAAAAGAATTTAATTTTAAAGGATGAGTAGAAACAGCAAGGGCATTTCTGGGACAGAAAAGAAAAGGTACTTTACAAACCAGATCAATAAGTGATCCTGCAGCAGACTAATCGTTAATTTATTCATATGGCATGTTATCAGTGCATCCCTGCAAAAGGAAAGTCACAAACCAGAAGCTATTCTCCTCTGTACAGTAAATATCATGGATGATTTCTTCACTCAAAGGCATTTTTCAGGAGGTCAATGGGACTAAGCAACTGTCACACCACAATTACTGCACAACCTTCAGTGAACTCACCCTCAAAATCTCAATGAGGTTTTACCTGGTTTGCAGATGTCTAACACAAATGTTTCTTTACATCCTGGCAGCTACCCAGTCTGCAAGCATGTTAGAGTATTTTTTCATCACACTTTTTAGCAAATCAAGAGTTGAAGGCCATTGCCACATTTCTATGTTCTGCCTAGCTTTCTCTCAACTTTCACTGCAGATTTGATCTTCATGAATGCAAACAGGAATGAATAATAGTATGTACATAGGGATAGAGCAAAAATGGTTCCTGGAGACAATCCACTGGATGTATATAGTAATGTAAAATCATTACTCAGGTAATGAATTTGTCCCTTCTGCATTACCCCTGCTAATACATGCAGTAAATGCCTCTGAGTAAATGTCTCTCAGCAAATGTCTCCTAGTGATGGGTTGTAATTTAGTTTTAACTGTGTTTTAACACAGCAGTTTCCTTGCCTATGCCTCTCTAAACACCTTTGATCTTGCATTTGGACCATTAGGAACAGGTTATTACCTGGTTACTAATGCTGGCTCTGTGTAATTTCTCCATGGCATTACCTGAGTTAACAACTGAGTCATAGGAGAAAGGGCTCCATGCATCATGGAACCAGGGCAGACACCTTTTGTGTGGCTGAAGTGTGAGTGGAAATGGCTTGTGGGACAGTGCTGGGTGCTGGCTCCTGGCACAGCATTGACTGGTATTGATGTGTGCCTGTGTTGATACGCTGCAGCCACAGGACCAGGGGTCACTTGCCTATTTAGAAGCGTCACGCTTGCTTTACTTCCCTTTGGTAACTATTTGCATTACCTCTCTTTGCCTTTATTATTACTGAAGGGGGACCAGTGTGTTCTTAATTGCAGAAAAGACTTGGACAGGTACCTGATAAACCAGAAAAACAGGATAAGAACAATGTCTTGAGGGAAACTTACTGTTCTTACAGAGTCAGTGACTCGGTAGAGGAGCTGCTGAGAGCAGGATCAAAATCTCCTCCCAGTTATTTCCCTCTGTATCCCTATGTCTCCATGGAATGTGAGAGGTTTTTCTGGTCTGTAAATAAAACCAGAGCAGAGATTTTTTTTTTGTCCTCTCATCATTCACAAGATGAACATTAGATCACTTAAAAACCCATTAACTAAAATCCTTTTGCTGAGGCAGGAACTGAATCAGCTTGACCAAAACACACTGCTCTGTGCCTGTGTTTGAGAGAGGATGACTCCAAATAACACTTGGGGTTTACTCACAAAACAAAAACAGTGTGTTTCTGTTGAGCCAAAATCCGTTCAAGGATTTCATATGCAGCAGACCAGCTTCAGCCAAAGAGACTGTGCCAGACTGCTGAATTCACTCAAACTTTTCCGTTTGTCTAAACCAAAAGGGGAAAAAAAGCACTTTCAGCAAGGGAATTAAATAGTTGCACTAATTTACCCCTTCTTTGGGCAGTGTGTCAAAGGGAAGTCCCTGTCCATCTTTTCAGTGGGGAAGAAAGAAAGAGATAAATTAAGTTTATCCTTTCATAACTTACCAAATGCTATCAGATCATTGCTAGCAACTGAGGTGGTCTCTATACAGAATTACAAGATATTCTCCTGTATAATTTTTCTGAGTTTTGCTACATTTCAGGGAAGAAAACTCACACCGTCATCAAGAAATGAGGTTTCAGGTTATTTGGCTCGGCCAGTTCTATCTGCTTCCTATATAAACCAGAAAAAACATATCACTGCTACCACACATTTCATTATCTGTTCTTATCTTGCTGGTCGAATTTTTCTCACTGTTTATTTCTATTCAATGAGAAATTATTTACCCCAGAAGCAATATTTTCCCAGCAAACTGCCAGCATTTTTACAATTTTCCATCTTTTTTTCTTTCCACCCCCACTTGCTATGAAGTATTTGCATTGACAGATGAAGGTGGGATAGCAGGGTTCTCCCAGGGCTCTGGACTCAGTCCTGGCTCTCAGGACATGCCATCTCTGCCAGAAACTCAGCCACCATCCAAGCTCAGCCCAGTCCTTGCTCCCTCCGCTGCTGCTGGAAGCTTGTTTCAGAGCAGCACTGCTCAGGTGGCTGAAAAACATCTTCTGGTTTCCTGGCTATGTTTATTAGTGACCAGTTTATAGCCATTTGTTCTTGTGCCAACTCTGCCTTTTGCTTTAATAGCTCTTTTCCCTCCGTTGTATTTACATCCCTGCTGTATCTATAGACAGCAGTAATGTTCCCTTCATTTTGCTGAGCTTAACAAGCCAATCTCTTTTAGTCCTGTCTCATAAAACAGGCTTTCCAGGCCTTGATTATCCTCCATCCTAGTTGCTTTTCTCTGCACCTGTTTCTATTTGAATTCATCTTTTGTGATAAAGTCAAACCAGTTTAAAATCACTGAATATCCCACTGACTGAAGGACTGGATTTGATTATTTTTCCAGCCAGAAGCATCATAACAAAGCTCAGTATTATTTTATGAGGGCTATGAATAAAAGCTATGTATTTTCTTAAGCCTAGGTATTATCTAATTATTATTTGAGGACCACACTACGTAATAAAGCTGCTTTTCTGACTACTCAAGAGACACGTGGCTGTGATTGGCATGAAGCAGATGCTTGCTCTGCCTGTGACATCGCTCCATTAGGTGCTGGGAGAGAATCTATTTATTTAACTTTACCAATTAACCTTTATTTTTTAAAGTTTGCAATATCATCCATCAAATTGGGAGGATTGCTTTTCACAGGTGCAAATGAGTCATCACGTTTGCCAGCTTGGAAAACATTTAGAAACTTAGGGGCTAGAACTTTAGGAAGAAAAAAAATGGAAAGAGGAAAGAAACTTAAGAAACTACAGTCAGACTCACGGCCCTTGCTGGGTTGTAGCTGTCCTACAAGAAGCAGAGATGGGTTTTCTTCCATCTCAGGTTTTGTGCTGGTTTCTGAGATCCTTGTCAGCAAACATCAGTGGCTCTAAAGCTGAGCCCATCCCGTAATGAAACAGTTATCCCAGCCTTAAAGGCAGGATTAGCTACCCGAAGCAGAGCAGAGAGCCCCTCTGCACTTTTTAACACCTCATGAAGAGATCTGGCTGCCAACAAAAGGAAAATCCTAATGTGTAAAAAATGCATAATAATAAGGACTTTGGCTGAGTGGAATTCCATCACGGATCAGATGAAATTGCCTTGTGCAGCTTGCTGAGGGCTCCATGCTATGCTAAATGACCTTTGTACCATGTAAAATGGGCACTGCAGCAGGATGCAGGGAGGACCAGGGGCTGGGCTGCTCTTTTATTTTCCCCCCTATGGAGTTCAAGCTTGTCAAGAATACAACAAAAACGAGAGGGAGAAAGAGGGGGAAGAAACGTCCCATTGAATTTTTCATGAATGATTTTTGTCAGAGGAGAAGGAACATCTGTGTTTATGAAGGGTCCGGGGGGGGGGGGGGGGGGGCACAGCAAAAGCAGGATGTGACTCTCTGGTCCTGGGTACCCAGGGAAGTGTGCAACACCCCATTCCAGTGGTAAAATCCAACCTGTGCTGCAACATTTTAAGACTACAGGTGAAAAGGACCCTGCCTTCGCCCTCAGTCCTGTCTGCCTGCAGCTGCCTGCTGTGCACTTGTGAAGCAGCATTGATTCCCAGAGCATTTGGTTCTGAGGTTCAGTGGGTCTGGATGCTCAGCACCCTAAAAATCAAGCCCTTTCTGCCTCAAAATGATGACAAACCCATGACAGCCCCATGAGTTCATGTGTCTGAGCAGGGCTGTTGGGTGGCCATGTAGGTTCATGTCCCTATCCACATGGGACTGGTCACCACCTGTGGTCATCCATGGTGCCCCAGAACCAGTCAGGAGCTTTTCTTTCTTCTTTCTTCTTTTCCTGCTGGGGTATCCTCACCTCCCTTAGAGGCACCTGGGGCTGACAAGAGCTGGAAAGGTGAAGCAGGGAAGGCCAGAGGGACTGATCCTCATGGAGGTGTTAAACACTGTCTTGGATCACCCCCTCAGGGCTACATTGGGCACCATATTTGAGACCAGAGGTCAGCCTCTCTCAGCTCAGACTGGCAGGAGCTGTGGGGGGCTTTCCTTTTGTTTGAACTAAGGGCTGTGAGCCTTTCTGTAGAGCCAAGGGGGAATTTTACTTCACAATTTCTGTCCTATATTGTGATCAAAGATGCCCTTGAGGAATCCTCCACCAACAGCACAGCTCTGAGTCTCTGACTGTAAGTCTGCAGTTTTTTACTGCAGGGCAGTGTTTTTTATCCCCTGGAGGTGGATATGTGGAATAGCTGTTCAGTGGTGACTTTGGGACTGGACATGGTTTGCAGAGTTGCCTGTCATGAAGGAAGACTGAGCTCAGCATCATCATGTCTGCTGTCAATTCTGTTTACTCTGTTAAGGACAGGGACTGATGTGCTGGGAGCCCAAACACAATGCAAAATCTTACACCTGCCACTAGCATAGGATGCTCTCTTAATTAAATAAAAAGTAAATAAATAGACACTCAAAACTGATGAAAGAGATCCAAGGTATCTCCACAACTGTATTGAATGTCTGCAGAAGCAGGAGATGAGCATCTGTTGTCATACACTCAGTGGCTTTGTATTCGATCTGGCTATGCGTCAAGTGTCAAACTTCCCAAGAGCTCACAATTCAAACCATGGCTAGATTTCAAAACAAATGTTTTTCACCAGCCCTCGCCAGGTCAGCAGCCACCCTGAAAGTTTGCCCAGGAGGGTGATGAAGGGCTCTGAAAGAAGCAAGCTGACTGCAGGTGCAGAGCGCCCAAAAGTCAGCCCTTGAGTTGTTGTCAAGACTTGTATTTCTGATGTTACCTTCTGCTCCCAAATAATCCTGCACTGCCCCACACGTTCACACCCGCATACCCCAAGGGTGAACAAGCCTGGACAGGCAGAGATGAGTATCTGCTCCCTGGCATTGGATACCTAAAGTGCTCCAGTCTCCTGGGGGCTATCCATGCTGCCTTGCAGCTCTTCACACAAAGATTCCCCAAGAAAAGATACAAAACTCACAGAGCACACAGTATTCCTGAAGACCAAAAGGCTCATGGAAAACACAGCCAGAGAGGAGCTGGAGTCCTGGTAGAAGAGTCCTTCTTCAACCCACTCCAGTACCATTTTGCATGACTCAAAACTTTTTATTCATTCTACCTCCAAATCTCTTTTCACCTATCTAGGGAATTCATACCCTTCTGCCAGGAATTTTTCATTAATTAATTTGGTCTGGGAATGTTGAAAGAGCTGTTACTGAAGTACAAAGGGGATTTTTTTTTAAATATTATTATTTTTATTAAATCTTGTTCCTCCCCCCACTACTCCCTCCCCCCAATGCCCATGGCCAAAAGGTAACTCTGCACCTTCTGAGAGCATTATAGAGCAAGTGCTTCCACAAATCTCCCTAGAAGTTTCCTCCACATGGGCTGGTATCATCAGTCAGAGACCTGATCCATCTGGAGATAATAGGAGTAATTTATCCTTTGTGGCAGCTCATCTTGCCCAGAGATCCTCAGTGCTGAAGCAGGGTGGGATCTTTCCTTTGGAGAACAAGAAGGAGAAATTGCCCTTGATACATCTTTTTCTGGTGGTAGCAGCAACATTTAACTCTGGTGATGTCCAATGCCCCTTCCCTGGCTGAGAAAGCCACAGAACAGACACAGAAGTATACTTGTTTTATTTCCAGCTTTTCCTCCCACATTACCTCCCCTTGGAGGGGTTTTGCTCTTTATGCAGAGTTGGATCTCTGGGCAAGGGCTCAGGGATTGGAGGTTCCCTCTGCCCCATCAGACTGCTCATACTCCATGTGACAGCACCACAGCAGCTGAGCAAGGTTCCTCCAGCCCCAGTCCTGGACAGCACATCTCACCTCTGAGGAAGGACCATTCCCAGGGACATCACTGGTTACCTGTTATGTTTTTGGTTAGCACAGTGCAAGCACTGCAACCCCACAGCAGAGTTATGGTGCTCTGCCAGCCCCCACGACTCCAGTCATGGCACATTTACCCACACAGAGTGTGCTGAGCAAACCACCACGGTGCCTTCCCCCAGCACCAGCCAGTCCCTTCACAGCAGCCTCTTTCTTCTTCAGTTCAAAGTGCTCTGGCACTTCATCTGGAAAATTCCTTAAATCTACATTACCTCTGCCTTATTTAATCTTTTCGGGAGCACTGACAACCAGTGCATGAAAAAAGAGATTTTAAGCTGAAAAGAAAGCAGGCCCTGATCACTTCTTGGGGCTAAGTTACAAACTGAATTGGAAACTGGAAGGTGAAAAGAATATGTTACCTTTTAAGTGTCACATTTTTCTCTGCAAAAATGCCTTTTAACTGAGCTGTTGCAGAAGGCGTAGCAATAGCATCAAACCATGGCTTTAGATCTTGCTCTGTGTTTTGCTCTTAAACAGGTGCCATTGGTGTCTGGCTTTGTTTTTGCAGAAATGGGGGCCACCAGGCATTTAGTTGGAATTTGGAAATCTCTCAGACTTGGAAAGATTTACATCTTTGTGTTGAAGCACTGAGAGTCCCCACTGCTTACAACACTTCACAGCACAATCAGCTCCATCCTCAGCATCAGCAGCAGAGAGAGAGACCTGGACGCTTCAAATACCAGAAAGAAAAGCAACGAGGAATTTGTAGGCAGCACCAATGTAGCAGAACCATCATAAATCTCTATCTGTCACACCTGAAAGCTGCAAACTACAATGCCACTTGGAGCTTACCTGGGTTTCAGCTGAGGTGTTGCAGACTGTGTATCTAAGGTGAAGGATGTGCAGCAACACAAATGTACAAACATTCCCTCCACACTGCAGGACACAGGGCAGACAGCACTTCCATGATCCTGGCTGAATCCCCATGGGCACGACTATTTTAGGACACAGTCAGGTGATGACACAGCCCAGAACACATCACCTCTCTAGGAGGAGGCACAGCTGCCTCCAGCTAATTACTGGTCAAAACATATCCAAAGTCACCATACCCCCAAAGTGCCTTTCTGCATCACAGCATCTATTTACCTAGGGTGGAAAAAACATCAGCTAGCCCATGGCACATCCCAGCAGGACTGTTCATACACTTCTCCTGGTGGATTTGCAGGTGCCCATGACAGAGAAGGTGCTGGGACAGGACATGGATGCATGGGTTTACTGCACAGGTCAAAAGCAGATGGAGGGACAAGAAAGGCTGAAGCAGCACTCCAGGGCTGGTTTTTCCCAGTGGCTCTCACAAATATCATAATCTTCAACATCTTTGCTGCAACTGTACCCACATCTGCACCAGGTTCACATCCTTGGGGTCCAGTCCCTCCTACCTGGTGGCTGTCTCTTGGACCCCACACACCAGCCACCCTGTCCTCTTGTTTCTGAATTCAGCTCTGAAGTACTTTTGACTGACCCCTTTTCCTTTTTGCCCCTCAGGACACTCACCTGATCTGGGACCCATCAATTTTGATAGAACTTCAGCAGGAATTCTGCCCAATTAAGAAAAAGAAAACCACAGTTTCCCTACAGATGAGATAATCTCTGTTGTTTGTCAGCAAACAGGCTGCAGGACACAAATAAGAGCAGTATAACAGAATGAAATACTATTTATACATCAGACAGGCTGAGAAATGTTGATTAAAATGTCTCATGATCAAATGGCAAATATAAAGACATATTTTCTTATCTGTTAAGGAGCTTTCATAGCAGCCTAGGCAAGAAATGCTTTGATATTGTAGTGTCCAGTGATGTGAGCTCTCTCTGCAGAAAGAGACACAAGCCTTTGGTGCAGGAGATCTTGTCTCAGTCTTCTCCTCTGACAGTGACTTGATTTAAGACAGCTCAATTCAGTTGTTTATGCACAGGCATTGGACACAGTCTTCAGGGTCCCTCTAGCCCCTATATGACACAAATGGCCCCAACCCTTCTGCTTGATGTGCTGGGCCCCTTCAGGTGTTTGACAAACTCCCAGTCTTGTCCAGAGCAGCAGATAACCATTTCAGGTTAGATTGAACTCTTAATCCTCTGTGCATCAAGCTGCAGTTTGCAAAACTTGAAATACCTTTTCCTCCTTGTTTTTTAAAAGAGCCTGGGAGATCTGGGAATGGGATCTCCAGCAAGGCCCTTCCTTAAGCAGGCACCATCATATTCTTTTCCCATACACATACCAAAGCAATCTAGAGGAGAGCTCTTTCCCAGAGCACTGATTAGAGGTTTATTGATCTCTCTTGGGATGCTGGAGAGCTCCCCATGTGTGTACCTTCCCTGCATGCTGTGAGACCACTGAGAATGAAAACAAAATACAAACAATAAGGAGCAAATTGCTTTTTATTTATACAACAAAGCTGCAGGCATGCAGGGCAGAGGAAAGGAAGCTCCATCTCTGGCTGCTGAAGACCTCCCCATGAGCATCAGGTAGAGCCTCAGCTCAGCAAGGCTTCATCCACACCCAACAGCTCCAGGGAAAGCTCTGGCTGGTGGAGGGAAAGAGGGGGAAGCAGGGCTGTGTTTGTACCAGACTGCTGTGGCTTGCACCCTACCAGCCTGAGCATTACAAGCAGTGAATGCATGGGCAAAATCTTGGGAGCAAATCCCTCTCCTGAACAGATGCAGACAGCCAGGAGCTAGAAATGTGTGTCTGCTCCCAAAGCTGCAGCTGGAGGCAGTGCTGGGAGGGAGGGCTGGCTCCAGCAGCTCCATCAGAGCAGCCCCAGGACAAGCTCTGGTGCAGACAGCTCTGACTCACCAGCTCTCCCAGATTTGTCCTGGAGCAGGCGGGAAGGCTGAGCCCACACAACCCCACAAGGATGATGTGTGTTCCCCCACAGCAGCAGCTGTGCAGGGATGTGAGCCAGGGGAGATGGAAATACTGCTCCCTGCTTGCCCTACCTTCCATCCCATGTCTTGCACAGACAGGACAAACAGGAGAAGTCCTGCTTAATCCTCCAGGACACTGAAGGAGGTGCTGGCAGGCAGCAGACCAAGACCAAGAGACTGATGACACAGAAAAAAAGAGGCAGAGCAGGGAGCTGAACATAGATCCTTGGGGCAATTCACCCACCTGGCAGGGTCTCCTCTCTAAGGGAAAACACTCCAGTTAAACACCTATTTCTCCAGTGTTTATGCACACCTGAGTTTGCCAATGACTCTCACCATTGCCAGAGCGTCCCTCTCCCAAATTGCCCCAATGTGCAATTCATACCTGGAGCTGCCTGAGGGAGGACGGGCTTGGCTCTGATGCTGAGCAGACAGGTGAGCTCTGATGGTACTGCAGCTCCTCCAGGGGAATGATTACCTGATTTATCTCCAGCCAAATCCTCCCTGATGTAAATTGTAGAAGCTCTCTTGGCAGGAAGCCCCATCCCCTTATATAAGCTGAAATATTGCCCTTTGAGATTTATCCATTACTGCCAGACTGCTGAGCCGTCTGTCTTCAGCAAGAGCCCCAGAAGAGGAGAGGATAGCTGTGTTCATACTGGTTTTGTCTGTGTAAGGTAAATATTATTGCTCATTTTCCCCTGCAGCAGAGAGCCCAATGTCACCTGGACAGAGATTCCTCCTCTCTGTTGTGCTGAGACACTGGCTCAAATAGCAGGAATTCAATTTGACCCTGTAAATGTCTTTCACATTTAAATGCTTGATCTTGGGGGGAAGGGGAGCCTCTTTTGGAGGTCTGAAATTTAGACGCATGCACAGAGAAAAATATCTCTGAAGAAAAATAAAGCAGCAAAACACTGTGCATATGGGAATGGGTATTCAGTAAACTGTAATCCCATTTCCCTTTAGTCCTTCCTCTCTCCCTGCCCACCCACAGAGGTACACAGCCACACATGTACACCCCAACACCTCAGGTCCCCACTGGAGCCAAGCACACCCCTGGCCCCTGCCCCACTGCTCTTCCACACAACCAGCATCTCTCCAGTCCTTTGTGCCCCAGTTTCCTGGAGGGATCTGGTGCCTATCCCTACACTCCCACAGCAATTACACTGCACTGTTGGACCAGTTGTTTAAACCCTCTGAGGGCTGACAGAGCCAGGGAAGGAAGGCAGCTCTTCCCTCTGCAAAGCTCTGATAAGGCCAAGGGTCTTGCTGACAGACCTGGAGGGACTGATGGGGTCTGCTGAGTTTTGAAGTGCTCATTCCACAACTGCAGATTGCAGAGAGAGCAAACCTGGTGCCCAAAGTGTAAACCCAGAGATAGGGACAGGTAGCCTGGAATTACACTGCCTGACACATGGCTCCCCTCATTTAATGTCACTTAAGATGCCACTTGAACTTAAAACCACTTCCTTGCACTGAGGTTTAATAGGTGCCTTGTGGCTGTTTTCATTCCTGAATCCACTGCTGAGCACTGACATGAGGGGAGCTGGTGCAGAGAGGTTTCTGGGCAGAGCTGGGTCTTCCCAGCTTGGTGACAATTCACAGCCCTGAGTAGGAGCATCCACTGAGAGCTCTTGTCTTGAAAAGAACACCTCTCCCTTTCTATCTCCATGTCCCAGTCTCATTCAGAGAGATATCTTTCATCTCATCCTGCCCAGCCCAACACTTTGAGCTCATTTCTCTCTGCCATTCCCACAGCACTGAGGCAAACCACTGATTCTCCAAGGGGAAGCCAGCTTGGATGCAATTTTCCCTGGTTGCAACAGCAGCAGGGAAGTGAATTGCTGGCTGTCACTGCTCAAATTGCTGTGCCCCTTCCTGGTGCATCCCTTATTTGACTGCGCTTGTGACAGACCCCTTTGCCACCTGGCTGCAGGGAAGAGCCTCATCTGAACCCCCAAAAAAGCAGAACTGGCATTTGAAGTGTGAGATCCTGGACAAGGTAAACCCCAATTTACAGTAAGACAGTCCTCCATCCCCTTCAGTGCGCTGTCATGTTTCTCAAGGGCTGGGGACCATTGTTAGAGAACAAAGCAGCATTCCTATAAAAGAGAAGAGCACAGTTAATAAGTTCACTAACTGAGAAAAACAGCCTTTTAATATCTCTCTTTGTGACTCATAGTGTGAGAGCCAGCTGTTACTACTGGAGAGAAATTCCTTGCTGATTAGTCTTTTAAAGGGCTTCCCAGATAATTAAATAATGATTTCTCTCCCCATTCATTCTAAGTGACAGGAGAGCCTGGCAAACCCACTAAGCATGGAAGGGCAGCATGTTTTCCCAAGCTTTATAGGAGCTTAGCTATTCTGCAGCTAATCCGGTGCTTAAAGCCCGGCGCAGATCCCGCACCGAGGGACAGGCTGTCCCACCTTCCTGCTGCTCCAGGGCTGGCCTGGGACAGGCTGAAATCCTGCAAAAGGCTCCAGGCCAGGGCTGTGCTTTCAAATATGAAATTACAATAGGAAGGATGGTCTCACCTGGGCAGACAAATTAACTTTTCTTCACCTCAGCTGCCTGAGAAATCAGCTTTGCCTGGGGTTTGCCTGAGCTCAGCAGCGGTGAAGGTGAATCAATCCCTCTCTGTCCTTCCTGGACTGTGCTCAGAGCCACCACTAGAAAAAATGAGTGACCGATACTGAGGCCATTTGGGGTTTTTTCTGGGATAATCTGGCACATCCACTGTGTTTCCAACTCACAGCATGAAGCACAGTGATTTGCTCAGGCAGGAATTTCAGATATAAAATTGCATGGCCTCTCTGGGTATGGCTCCATTGTTCTGATGGAGCTTTTCTGGATTTCCAGCAAAGCCTAAAAGGTGAAGGACAACTTGTGTGCTCTCCAGGTGAAACCAGGTGTAATCAGGTACATCCAGTCAATGCAGGATTGGGAGGCAGACATATCTACACTTGAATGACTTCATTCTCACTTATTTTCATGTGTTTGGCTTTTAGAGAGGGTCCTTACCTCATACCTTACCAAACCAGTGGGAAATTTCAGGATTCAGTAACCTCTGGAAAAATTAAGGTCAAAAATTAGGGTCACCACGAACAGAAAAAGAGGTTTGCACATATTTTACCAGAGAACAAGATTGGTTTGTAGCTTCAGTTGTGCTGAAACATTTTTTCCAGTGAGCAGATGCTTTTATTTAATTGAAAACCAATGAGAAATATCATGAGAGACAGAAAAACATTGACCAACCATATAAATATGTGAAAATGAGCTCATGAGTTTTGCCCATTCCTAATTGAGGATCTTGTGGTTAATTGTGAATCTGTTTAGGGGCAAGACAGGGGTGGGATAGATAGAAGGGAGAAAATATTTAAGAAGTGTTTTATCACTAACATACTGTAATGAGAATCTAGCAAAAAAAAATTATTTTTATTTTTTTAACTAAGATCCATCTGGCCATCTTGGCAAGGAAAAATTATGCAGCATTAGCAAAAGAGATTTTTGAAGAAATTGTTCCAACCTAAGTACAACCCACAGGGGATGTTCAGACACTTGGAAATGTTATGGATTTGTAATGTGCCCACAACACCAGTTGTTAACCATTGAATTGGCAGGTAAACTGAGGCAGAAACTGGTTAAGTAATACTACTGTGTGACAAAACCTGTCAGGGGATGAAATGCTTCCTTCTCTCTTTGCTCCAACCCTCCAGGAAACATCACCCAACCCTAATGAAACCCCGAGATGGAGTGAACTCTCTGATGATAGGTGATTTTGGATGAACTGCTCCCCAACTTGCAGCCATGAAGGCAATGGACACTGGAAAACTTTCCAGGGAAGCCTGGCTGAGGGAGGATTCTCCTATGGAAAACTTGCATTTAAATGCCATTGAGCACTTAGCCTGACAAAAGGCAGGAAACTCAAAGCAAAGGCTGACACTCTGTCTTTAACTTACATTTTTATGCCTTTTATTCCATTCTTCCCCACAGTGCAAATCAAGGACAGGGGGTCAAATCGAATCCCTTGGGAACTCCCTGGGTTCAGTGGTCTTCTATCAGAAATGTCTGGTGGCCTGTATCATCAGATAAAGCAATTTTTCCTGGGAATAGCAAACTTAGGCATGATTTTCTAATTCACAGTGCAGAAGAACTCCATAGCCACTCTTGTTCAAGGGGAACCAGTGCTCCCAGCAGCCTGGATCCCAGTCCCTCGACCCTGGAGGAAAGATTAGACAGAGGTGCTGGGAGACAGGAAAAAATGGGAATGCTTTGTAAACTGATAATATTCCCTTTGATCTGAAAAGAGTGAAGGAAGGCAGAACCTTTTTTAGATAAGCCATGGAAAGAGAGCAGTCCAGAGCATGAGGGCTGAGCTTCAGCAGAGGCTGGAAGAAAGATGGACCTCTTGCTAAAAGATAAATGCTTCAAAACCCCAAAGCTGAGCTTTCTGAGCAAGACATATCCTCTTTACTATCATCTTTAATTCAACAAATTATGGCTTTCACATCTGTTGAAACTATTAAAAAAATTCTAAAAGCCCTGAGCAAAATGAATCCAGGGAGTCCTAAGCATTGAGAAGTTCAAACTTATGGTCAAAATGCTACCATTCCCAATTCCTTTTTATTAACTGTGTCCTTAGGAAAAAAATTACTTTTAAAGCATTATTACATAATTTGTCATATGAAAGGTCCCTGTTGTTTTGTCTCATTATTCTGCTCTTGTGCAAAGGCAGCCACAGACCATCTTTCCTATTGGATCAGGAGGAAACCAAATCCTGCTGGAGGGTTTGTTGGACAGCAGAACCAGCAGTGGGTGCAATAACCAACATCTGAAATTAAGGCTGGCTCTCTGCTGTTTGCAGATGTCCCCATGCCCTTAGAGTCCTCTGAGGACAGACTTAAAAAACAGGTTGAGTTGAGCCATTGCTTTACTCCTAAAATGGGACAGCTGGTTTTCTCCCACAGCCTTAAACAGATGCAAGAGCCCCTTCTTCAGGGAGTTGTGCCAGGGCAGGTGTTGAGGTGTGGAAATGCAGCAAAAGCAGAGGTCATTAAGGTAATCACATCCAGGATCTTAGGGGCAAATTCAGGGACTTTCAGAGACAGAGACTGGGGTTGCAATGCCTCTTCATCCCGCACACTCATGAGGAAAATCCGAGGTATCCACCAACTGCCCCAGGCTGTGATCAGCCAACACACTGAATAACACATCAGCAGATTTCTGCTGAGCTGTGGAATGTGCACTGTGCTGAAGTCTCCCCCACTGTGGCAGGTACCTGGGACTTCACTGCTCTAAGCACTCAGTGCCACTGGGTGATGCAGCATGGTCTCCCAGGTGTACTGCTCCTGTGCATCAAAAAGTGGATTTTTCCAGCAGAATTCAGCTCACTGGAGAAGGATGGATTTAGCAATAGCAGTTTTGCTAACATAGGTGCAGCACAAAGGGACAGTGTAGCACAGTTTTCTCAGCACAGGCTGGCTCCAGCTCTGAAAAAACCAAAAAGGTTTACACACCAGCAGGAGAGACCCCCAAAAGAGGTTGCATTGCTTTTTTCAAGGGAGTCTCCAGGTGAATAATTATCCTAGGGTGAATCCTGGCGTTCCCACTCTCCACAGTCACTTTTGAACTGCACCAGGAAGGGAGCTGTGGTGCCACAGTGAAGCTGTTCATGTTTTCAGAGGGAGCTGCACATCTAGATAACTTTCCTGTTTACCCACCAAACACAGCCCTGGAATTGTGGCTGGCACTAGAAGACTGATGTTTCATGCCTGCTGGTAGCAAGTCCCTGGCAATCTCAGCAGGTATTGATAAAGCAATGGAACCCTGGATGCAAGGAGCAGCATCTGTTTCAGTCTGGGGATCTGGGGTGGGTAGAGGTTTGATTTTGTCTTTTAACTTCTAGGAAAGCATGATAATCAAATCTCTCTGCCACTCTTAATTAGCAAGGAGAAAAAGCAGTACAAAGAATAATTAGCAGAGGCAACTTTCGTTTAATATGAGGCCACAGGCGATCGAAACACATCGGATTGTGCAGGGGCAATCAAAGTCAGCTACAAAAGCAGAGGAACTCCCCTACATGCTAACGTTACTGCCCTCCTTATATTGCACTATAAAACTGGGGTGTCAAAAAGGCTAGAGATTTTACACTTAGTGTCAGTGGTTTATAGTCATTAGACTAATTATGTTGGTGTTTTTACCACCTTTATTCTACTAATTGGTTTAAAAGCCAAACAGGGACATCATTACTTTACACAAACAAGCAATTATTGGGCCATAAACACACCCTGGTTTGTGTTCCCTGGGTGAGGAGGGAGCTCCTAATGCTCTCTCTGTGGTGTCTGCCACAATAACAGGCATTACTGATGCACTTGACTTTAGCTCTGCTCACAAAGAGGCCTCAAAGCTGCTGATGCACAAGAGAAACTGGATATTTGTTACCTCCCCACGAACAGATTAAGGAAAATGGCATCGCTCCAGGTTCAGCCCATGCATTGCTCTTTGTGCCAGCACAGCTCGACTTCATTTTTGGTTGGATTTTGTCGTGCATTTGCTCTTCTAGGAAGGGGCAACTCAGTGGATGCAGCAAGAATAATTTGTTTATGAGACACCCATGAGAAATGTTGTATTTCCAAGAAATTTGGTCTCTTTGCAGGCTACTGGGTGAAACATTAGTCGTGACATTCCAAGACTTGTCATTGCCTAGAGCTCTGCAAAATACGTCTGCTTTGCCCAAAGGGCAGCATCTTCCCAGGTTACACTCCCTGGCAGTCCTTCACCAGTTATTGCTCTCCCGATTTGGTTGTTCCACTAAATGCTTCCAAAGAGCAGTGACCGCTCTCTGTTCCTCCCTGCACTCCTTCCTGGAAGGCTGTATCCGCTGCCCACAGCGTTTTGCTTGAAGGCTCTGTGCACTTCACACGTGTCAGCACGGACTGTTTGAAATTGCACTCACTGGAGAGCAAACACTTGCACGTGGTTAGAAGAGTTGGGTTATGTGTCACCTGGCAGCAGCACTGCCAGGGCTCAGAGACCTGGGCTCTTCATCGCCCACAGCTAAGATTTCAATACCAAAACCCCTCACAGAAACTCTAACACACCTACTTCCAGTGACTGTGTGTGCAAGGGGTGCTTCAGAAAGGTATGGGGAAAAAAACCAAGAGAAATCCACCATAATATTACCACACTGGCAATATAAAAATTACCTAATATGAATATCATGGTCTAAAAGTTTATTTTGGTTTACCACCATACAGATAACTCCTCTTCAGATGAGATTATAAACTGAATTTATCTTTGAGTAGAACAAATGTTGACCATTCATTGTATTTAAGAAGCCATAGTGATTTTCTGTAAGCCCTAGGAATCAGGAAAAAGATTAGAGCATTTGGAAGAGGGAGGTTTATCTCAGGCAAAGCAGGGAATGACCTTGCACCATCCAAAATTCCTTCCCCAGTGTCCCTGGGGTGTGATAGTCTTGAACACTGATTCAAATGTGTTTCAACAAATTGAAAGGCAGTGTTGTCACGAACCATTAAATAATACATGTGTTTCCTACAAGGGTGATCTACTTTTAAATGTTTTTTGAAACAGGCTGTGTAGTTAGTCTGAGTTCAGATGCTGGAAACCTCTGTATTTCACCTAAATAAAGTGCTCCAGACTGAGGCCTTTTTAGGTTGCTGAAGGGCTTTGAAATCCTTGTGTCAGTACCATATCATACTGTTTTTTTAAAGCCCTTTCCCTGAAGACTTCATCGAGTATTCCCACTTCAAAACTGATGACACAAAATGGTCCATTAGAATTAAATTACATATAAATAAAAATTCAAATGCTCAGTGTTTCACAAATGTTTTCTGCAGCACGACTCTGGCTGCTGTATTTACTGAGCACATCAGATTTTAGATTCTACAGTTTCTTAAACAAGCCAAGTTTTTGTTTTATTTTATGTTCCATAAATCCATTTAAAATGGGCTATAATGGTTAATTTTAAGCTCTCTCTCAAATGTTTCTAAGGGGCTTCTGTAATATCCAACAGAGCTGGCTCCTTTCCTTTGGAAATAAGAAACTGCAGCTTCAGTGAGAAACACTATCTGAACAATGTCTTCTTTAAACAGCCCCCAGAAGCACAGCATTTCCAACTCTAAGGGGAATTTGCATGTGTTTCAGCATCAAAGGTTGATATGACCCTATCACCTAGGGACTGTCATGTTATCTAAGCGCCCGCATATCAGGAGCGCGATAACATTGTGCGGTTCACAGCTGTCGCAGAAACGACATATTTTCTGAATTAACCTAGGCTTGGATTTATATAAACTATCCCTGATAACATCTGCCCAGGACTCTCCTTTGAAAATGAGCAGAGATCCTGCCCGAGCTGCCTTCTGCAGCCGAGAGCAGACAAAAACCCCAATCAAAGCCCCTCTCCCTGGAAAAGCCACGCTTGGATTCGTGACGCTCACCCCAAGAAACGCTGGAAAAAAAGTGTTTAGCGGCGAAGGTAGAACAATGAAGATGTCAAGTGGCTTCTCGGGAGCGAGCCGCTGTGTCTTGTCATGCTTGGACATGAGCGGGGAAAAAAATGTCTTTATTACCCGGCGCGGTAACCCCGCAGCGCGCCGCCCGCTTGATCCTATAACTTTCCCATTAGAAGAGGGCGCCCGCAATCCTAATGAGGCACAATAAGTAGATTATGGGAGTCCTTTTGTTTTGCTAAACAGGCGCTTTTTTTCTGGCGGGGGTCTCTCAAAGGTGTGCGGGGCCCCGGGGCGCCGTGCCGGGTCGGGCCGGGCAGAAGAACCGGCGGGAGCGAACGCGCCATGGGGCTCGTCGGTACCGGGCTCGGCCCATTGTATCTGGGCTATAAAGCTGTCACAGCAGCCTGATTCAATGTTCCCTCGCTCCTACCCTGGCGCTTCCTCCCCTCTCAGCAGAGAGCTAAGCCCCGGGATCTTTTGTTTTCATGAGAAACCACTGGCATCTCACATTTATAAGGACTTTTAAAGCTCTGCTATGAAAAATAGCTCTGCCTTAAAAATACAGGGGGTTTTCTTGTTGTTGTTGGGTTTCTCTCAATTGCATGCAAACCAGCCAGTGAATTCAGTGCAGTCCTCTGAGAAGTTATTTTTACAGAGAGATCAGTGGTTATTTAGGATGCAAAGGAGAGCACAGCTTTTCACCAGGCTGCAATCTTTCCACCTTGCATATTCATTTCGATGACTAGAGTAGGAGACTGCTCCAGGGGAAAAATAGCAGGGATGGATTCCTGCCTCTGTGAAGGGAGTGGATCTGTTGGAAAGATAAGAGGGAATAGCAAGTGGGCTCACCACCCCTGTAATGGGTTTCTTAGCTATGCTCCTGTAACCATTCCCATGCTGGATGGATGTGGAAAAGGTGATAGGAATGATCAAACTCGCCTGTAGGCTGAGGTGCAGTGTGCAAAATTGCATTCTCATCTTCTGCTGTTTTTAATTACACCACCCAACCTTTGAAAATTGAGGTTGAGGAGTTGCAGGTCACACGAGGACCCTGTAGCATGGCTGCTGATCTGCAAGGAGAAAGACTGCACAGCCAAGCAGGAAGTTTCATCACAGCCTGCTCAGATGTTGCTTGTCATCACTCTGGTTGAACTGGAGATATATGGAGAAGAGCCTTTCCTATTCTGCTTTGGTCTCTCCATGTGACTGACAACAGACTCAGAAGAAGTATAAATTTTGTGAACACAAGAAGTATCTGGGGTTTGAGATCGCTGGGAAGCTGTTTTGTGTTATAAAGTACTCTTGTTGCACCTTCAGGGGGACAAAGTTGCCCTGGTGTCCTGACGTACTTGTCCACAGGGACAGGCTGTGTACATCTCTGCAAATCCTCATTTCACCAGCAAAGCACATGAGTGCCTGGACACAAAGCCTGGGCAAAGATCTTCTCAAACCAGAAGAAAAAGTTCATGCACTGAACTCTTCTGATGGATCTGGAAATATTTGCTGATGAGTTCCCCTGACAGTCTGGTCTGGAATTGTATCTTAAATTTTTCAGTGGATACTCCTGTGGAATTTCATTGAATATTTGATGTTTGTAATCCTCCAGAACCGTTGCAAATGTTTCCACTGAACTGAGACTTCAGAGGGAGAGGAGGCTATTCAATTTGCCACTGCAGGCTCCTTCTTGAGTGTGATTAATACGATTTTAATGCTGATTAACCCACCATGGATTGAGATCCCACTACATGAACCAATATACCAGGGCAGATGGATGTTAGAAAGCCATTTTTTTCCCCAGAAGGGTTCACCCAAGGCACCAATAGCCAAACATGAAGCCATGCAACCAACTGTGCCACCCCCAAGAGTAAATATTTTTGTATCTCATAATCCAGGAAAGAAGACTCAGTTAATTGGTCACATCACTCAGCACTTGAATCAATTGCTGGGATCATCTCAGTCAGCTGAAATAAAGTACAGCATAAATGTGATGAAACTGATTAAAGTTGTACCAAAAATACTACTGATTAAATGTGTACCAAAAATAACACAGAGAAGGATTTTGGATGTCAGATATTTTGAACTTCCTCTGTATTAGAAAAACAAACCAAACCAACCAACCAACCAACCAAACCTGAAAACAATCATTTCAAACCTTATCCAAGCAGCTGGTAATGTTTTTTACCAACACTTGAGACCTGTTACCGGTGTGTTGTTGGGACCTAGCAGTCTTGGTTTGTTCCCAAGCACTAATGATTGTCTGAAGAAACGCTTCTAGAGGAATCTTATCCTTAGATTGTATCAGTGCATTTTGAAGGATTTTCCCAAATAATTTTCTCTTTGATCTCCCTAATGCCCCATTTGGTTTTACTTTTTTTTCTTCCCCATCACTTCCTACTCCTTGCTCTGCACTGCCAAAGGGCTCTGGGAGCTGCCTCTTTCCAGAGCTTGGACGTGGGCTCTTCTCACAGCCAAGGCAAAGCCTCTGCATCCTTGAAAACACATTGCGGGACATCACAGTACACACTCTGCTGTGTTTTTAAAATCACTCTTTTCATGGGATCCAAAAAAACCAGCACACTCTGACTTCTGAGAAAACTGGGAAGACGTCTGCAATCCTGGGCTGTGGGATAGGTTGGAGTAGGGTGCCCAAAACCATCAACATACCAAAGGCAGCCACATTACCCCACTCTAAGGTCTGCCCATCCTTCAGAACCCCTCCTAAGAGTCCACCCTGGACCCCCAGGGGACAGCAACAGTTGGTGAGAAGCAGCTGGGGATGTTGCAGCATCAGAATCTTCCAGCACACAAAATGAAGCCTCGGGCTACCCAGTCCTGGATTTCTCCATGGAGCATCTAGGGATCTGCCTAGATAAAAGATATTGTTGAGAATAAATCTTGCTTTACAATTCTTTTTATTCTTGGCAATGGGTGGGCCACTGCAAAAGGGACTGTTAGAAAACAAATCTGAATCTCTATTGTTGGCCAAGGCAGAAAACAATTGTCCAAAAAAAAACATAAAACTTGTTAACAACCAAAGCACACTGTTGGATTCAATGGCAACAGGAGCAGGCAAAAAAATATGGAAACCTGCTCCAGGCACTCTGAATACAGCCTTTATGAACTAAACCCTTTCAGAAATGTTATTTTATTTCTTCCCCTCCCCCTCCACCCTCACTTTTTTAAGGGCTTTCTTTCATTTTTAGCAGCAATCCTGTTTTTGTTTTTTTCTTTTTCTGATATTTTCCTGTAAATAATAGTTGCTTCTTTTGTGGCAGCATTTCCACACTGACAGGGATGTGTAAAGCTTTCTTGGAGATGGCAAGAAAAAAGGGAGTGATTTGTTTCAATGGGTTATTGTTGAGTGAATGCAAATATCTGCAGCCACTGGAGCAAATAGGAGCAGGGGATTAGGTGCAGGAAGCTGGCTGAGTGGCATAGGCCATCTGTCCCGGGCCTGAGAAAAGAGGAATCTCGTTTGCAGTGTATGTTAATTAGTTAGATGATTGGCTCAGCTGTCACCTTTGCAGAGTGAAAGCGCACGGGCACAATTAAATTCATGTCCATGTATGTTTATCAAAGCACATGTTTTTAGACAGCTTTGGTTTTTAGGTGTAATTTTGTCTTCTCAGGCACCGAGAGGATTCTTTGCTATTGTGCCCACGAATGGAGAGGACAAAAAAAGGAAGAAAGAAGAAAGAAAAAAGAAAGAAGAAGAAAGAAAATACCTTAATTAAAACATGATCTGGATTGTTTGCTGAAGCGTTTCTGGCCACATTCTTTAATGCACTTGAAATTACCCATTTGCATCAATAGGCGTTAGCTGAATTTATTTCTATTCAAATGTATTCCCTTGATGTTTCTACAGAAGGTGGTAGGTTTGGAAATACATGTATGGCAAGTTTGGGCTCCTAGGGTGCCCCTATTCAAACACAATGTCAATATCCTACACTTAAAAGGGACCTGTTAGTTAAAGTGAAACAGTCCCTGGTTTGGGGTGGGTTTTGGTTTTGTTGTCATTACACTGACATCTCCAAGGCAGCATCCCCAGCAACTTTCCTTGGGAAGAAGTTGTCTGCTTGCAAGCCCCAGGGAGTTATTTCCCATGGTGTCATTTCAATTATTTTTTATTTATTTGTTTACTGTGTTCCAGTCCTTGTCAATGCACAATGGGCCGTGTCTCCCCTGCTATGGGCACACGGGGCCCTGCCTGCAGGGTTTTGGGACACTGTGGAGTGTCAGAGGAGCCCTGGAACATCTGCCCAAGTGTCCCTTGTGCACTTCAGGGGCTTGTGCAGAGAGGGGAGGCGAGGGGACAGGGCAGGGCATGGGCAAGGGACCCTCCCTGGCCAGGGACACTGACACTGAGGCATGAAGAAGCTGCAGAGGCTCTTGGATCCAGGATGGAGGAGCAGTCACAGAGATGCTCTCCTGAGGCTCTCTGCAGCAATGGAAGATTTTTTTCCTCACTAGTCTCAGAGGAGAAATTTGTTGCTCATCCCACTTGGCTTAGGAAAGTCCTGGGGAGAGAAGCAGCCTCAAAATGCTCCAGCCCAGTGCCATTAGACTGTGTCCACAGACCCAGCTCTCTGGAGAAAAACCCAACCCCTGTCCCTCCCTCTGGCAGGGTCTGTCCATGGTTTCTCAGGCTACAAAACCACGCAAGGGCCATTTCTTTATGTCCTGGGGGGATGCTGTGCCCCTTGTTTGCCTGTGCCTTCCTGCAGGGACTCCCCACAAGCCAACACTGGATTCACAAGGCAGGGAGGGAAAATAAATTGCCAAGAATTCCCTTTATTACAAAACCCAAGAGCATTCAGAGCTTCAAAGGACAGAAACAGAAGGGGAAAATATTTATATGCAAAAATGGCAGGTCCTAGGTGTGAGCTATGTCAGAGGAACACACATCTGTATGCCAAGGACTCACATACTGATTAGGAGTGAGGAGGAGCAGGGGCATGAGGGTATCAGCATGGTGATCAGGCTGTTTCCCAGCTGATGGACCAGTTTATAACCCAGCATGCTTGAATGTTCACATCTGGAGAGGTAAGACATCTCCTGTGTGCATACAATTTGATAAAACATGTAGCAAAATCCAGGAGAACATAAGTAATAGCTTATTTTTCTGCTAGGTAGTGCTCACACCCTTTACGTCCTTCCTTCCTTCCTTCCTTCCTTCCTTCCTTCCTTCCTTCCTTCCTTCCTTCCTTCCTTCCTTTTCTTTTTCCTCCTTTTCCCCCTTCCTCCTCTTTTTTTGATATGGGGCACAATCCCCAAGCCATCTGGCACCTTGCTGGAAAGATGAAAGCTGAGTTGAGTGCAACCACTCCTAGGGATGCTAAATCCTGTGAGAGACAACTAGGAGAGACAAGCAATGTCACCAACATGGCCTTTACTCAGTGTCAGGCTGTTTTGGAAGATTATTCAGCCCTCAGAGTGAATTGATCCCACAGCACATTTAGCCACACTGTTCTGTGTGGTTCATGGGTCCCGGCCAGCTCTATTTCCTAATACCTTTCATAGGCACTTCCTTACAGACTGTGTGTAAATGTGTGTCTTATTCCTTTTTAAGACAAAGCACTTTATCAGCTATATTTATAGAGGATCAGCAGATGGCCAGCAAGCTGGGAAAAAATTGTATTTGTCAGGTTTATAAATCTGAAAGGGGAGTTTCAGCAAAACCTCACAGCACTTGATGCAATTAATTTTTGGAATGGGATTTTGTCTGAAAAATTATCCCAGGCCTTCAGTGCATGGAGGGTGCTAGGAATTATGTGGGTGCCCTAACAGCAGCATCCAAGTGCTCCTGGGGTGTCCTTAGAGTCCCAAGGGAGGAATAGTGCTGTTGTACTGATGAAACAGAGGGAAGAAAAACTGGGCTGCTCATGTGCTGAGAATCCCACAGCAAAAAGGGGAACTGAGTTTGGGTTCAGTGTGCAACAAGGGACATGGGATGAGCACACCCTTCCCATTCACCAGGTGCTCAAGGTACATCTGTGCTGACTCTAAGGTATTTCACTCACTAACTGCTCTGGACATTAGTGAACTTCCCACACCTTTGCAGAGATTTTGGGAAAGCCTGGGAGGAGCCCCAAGATGAGAATAAAGAGAAAAGCTGGAGAGGCTCAGTGAGGCAGAGACAACATTTGTCTTCTGGTCCATCAGCAAGGGAAACGTAGAAGTCCTGCAGGAGTGAGTGGATGTGCTCCCAGCATGATCCCAGAAATAGCACCACTAATGCAAGACAAGTTACCCTTTTTTTCTTTAACCACTTCACTAAAAGTGTCCAGAGAGTGGATTGCATGGCACTGCAGTTCTTCCTCTCACATCCTAGTCAACCTATAACCAGTTTACTCCTCCTCACTACTGGAGACATAGAGCCTTACCCAACTTGGCTTAAAAATGTATGTAATGTATTAGTGAAAATTGCCAAAAGTCCTAATTGAGATGGTGCATTACCACCAGCTGATCAGAGCAATCCCTGGGAGTTTCCCTCAGTAACACAGCAGGTGTGAAAATATAACTGGTCCCCCCTACAGGAGGCTTTAGGATACATTAGCTGAATGCTCTTAAAATATACTTTTCCTTCTAATTAAAACCAGCTTTCTGCATCACGTTACTTTGGAGTCACAGCTTTTAGAGGCAGAGGATTGCTTTATGGAGGGTTTTAACACAGAGCAGGGGATGATGAGTCTGCTCAGACACCGGAGGGGTGGGAGCCTGCATCAGGAGACGCACTGAGCACCTGCTGGTCCTTCCTCACAACAAATCCTTTCCATTGAGGAGGAAGAACAAGTGCATGTACAAGAAAAAGCCAGTCCTCCAAGGTCATTACTCTTGATTACACTGTTACTTGACTCAGGACTACCACAAAATTATTCTGATTTGCCACTGTCTTAAGCAGATGTTTAAGCAAGCACAAATTGAGTGCTAAGTGGGTGTAAATCAGTACCAACTCCTGAACAGAGATTTCTGGCATGTCAGAGGTTTACATTCCATTTTTGTAGTAGCAAAGGATACCATATGCAACAGTGGAAAATCAGCTCCTCCCTCCCTGATTTTACCTGCAAGACCTCTAAGTGGTGAGCAGCCCTCACTTAGACCATTCCCAGCAGTGAATCTCATACACACACACAATTTCCCTTGAAAATACTTCCTACTTCACTTTTTCAGTCCTTGGCCCTCAAAAGTCCAACAGCAAGTGATAGCTCAGCAGCATCAAGGCTGTTTGTCTTCCAAAGACATTGGCAGTGCTCCATGTTTCATTTAGGAGCTGTCTCAAACAGCCAGAGTTTTCCTCTGAAAAAATAAATAAAGCTCTGAACCCCATCCCTCAGAGAAAAACCCTCCCCGAAACCCAGCAAGAACCAAAGCTGAAGTATCCAGGAAAGTTTATTCCTTAAAAAGGACAAGTGAAGTTATTTTGGAAGACAACTGCCAGAGGTACTGTGAGAACACTGATATCCAAAGCTGTCATAATATTTGACCCTCAGAAAATGGGACTGTCCATCCCTTGGGTAAACTGGGATAATAGGAAATGGGGAGAGGCAAAGAAAACACTTGTTTTCTTTTGGAAGAGGAACGTGGATCTGCAGCAGTGCTCCTCGGCAGAGCATGCAGGCAATGGGGAGATCAAAAGCTGAGCTCCACGTCAGGAGCCTTTCATCTGCAGCTCTGCCAGCATTCAGGGATGAAAGTCCTGGAGTTTCACCAGGAGTGATGAAAAACATTCCTTAGGACCTTGCTTGCAAGCATGGCTGTCTGCAGAATGGATTTGTATTTAGGTTTTATGCTGATTTCCTTTTTTTCTTCCCTATTCCTCGGACTTAAATTATACATGTTGGGCCAAATGCAGAAGTAGAGACACTTCAAGTGAAGGAGATGGAGGTGGGACGTAGGATCTGCTCCCCTGACCATGGTTTCAATCCCAGCCCCTTCAAGCTGATGTGTACATAGAGTGGTCTCATTTCCCCCAGTAAGAGGGTCTTGTCTTTAACCTTCTCCCTCCATTTCAGGTCTCCTGGCTGTCTCCAGGAAAGCAGACGGGGAAGGAGGCGACCAGACTGCGGCTGCCACGGAAAGCATCGGATATGCAACTATTCAGTGAATTCTCGCAAATGATGGCTCTGTTCTCAGAAATCAGGATTACTCAGCATACGCTTCACAAGCAGGAGGGGATAAATCCATGGGATAATTTATTCACAATGAATAATTCAACCAGCAGAAGTGACTACTCCAAAGATCAGGTCAAAAGTTGAGTACTTGAATAAATGAATTGCCCTTTCACAAATATAAAAAGCAGAAATCTCAATATTTATCATTTTCAGACACACAAATATTCCAGAACAACATTTTCGAATGAAGTGGGGAGGGGTGTTAATAATAAATTCTATTGATAACAGGACTTAGAAAAGCAAATAATAACTGACTGGAATATGTTTATATATGAGAAGTGACTTTTCAAACAAACTATCAACAGTGGGCTGCATTATAAGACTATTAGGAAATAGAAACTCTGCAAATAACTTGCCTACCCTGGCAACTGCTGAACCTACTGCCAGTAAATAAGCATTACCCTGGAGCACAAACCAAGCTGTCACAAGCTCAGAGACATATGGCAAAAGCACAAGCAGAGAGACTCGAGATCCACAGCTGAGACCAGATGTGCAGCTGACCAAGGTGAAAAATGGGACCCATCAGCGTCCTCTCCCAGTGTCACATCCCTAGAGGAGTCTCACCCCTCCCTGGCTGGGTGTGATGGGTTTTGCAGTCACTGCTGCTCAAGAACTCTGTGCAGCCTGGGAAGTGTCCCTGAATGGCAGGGTAGCCAGAGACCTCACCTTCAACCCAACCAGCATGGCCAGCACACCCTTTGCAGCACAACCAGCCACTTTGAGGCTGCTTCTGGTTGGAACTAACCATGAGAGACATTCAGTTTGTGCCTCGTCTTTTGTCTCTCTGTGATGAGATGTCCATGGAGGATTACTGTGCTTTCTTGGAAAGATGTTGTCCACAGTTCCTCCAGAGCTGTGAGAGAGTCTGCCCTCATTGTCCTATTTGCTGTGCCTTTGGGTAAACCTGCCCTTTTCCAGTAATTATAGATCAATCTAGAGATAGGAGCTGGTATGAGCTCACCAGCTCCTTTCACCTAAACTACTGCTGGTCATACTTGCTCATGGCTGACCTCATCCATGGCAGGAATTCCTCAGCCCTGGGGTGTCCTTGGCCACCTTGATGGCAGCAGTAACTGAACTTCAGTCAGATTAAGTGGAATTTGACTCTGTGCAATTTGGGCTGATGAAAATTAGGGTGCAAGACCTGTGGGTTGGTTTACTCCAGTCTTGAGGCCATGCCTTGAGCTCACATTTGAAATTATCATGGCACCAGGTACAGAACTGAACTGAATTTTTTCTCATACTGTTCATAGCTGTAGTGAGCAGAGATCAGTCTCTGCCACATGGGGAGTGGGAAAAATTACTTGAGACATGAACAATCTCCAAAAAAAGAGGGGAAGAGGCTGGTGAGAGGTAGAGGCACAGCTAACAGAGATTGGAGCTGAGGCACTGCTTTCCTTCTGCAATGGAGGTGCAGACAAAAAGCATCCCAAATATTGCCTTCCTTTGAAGTCCTTTGCCTGCCCAAAGAGCAGACATCTCCAACTGCCCCTGAAGACCAGCTTGGTGTCACTGAACTACAAAGAGCTGTGAAACACTGCCCAGATGGTTTGACAATGCAGCCAGGGTTTATGGCCTGGAGCAGGACAGGAAGCCTGGGAGGGCTGGTGTGCTGAGCTTCCCTTTGGTCTGCCATGAAGCTCTGCCTGCTGGGAAGAGCCACGGGCCACACAGCAACTTGGTGGCCAAAGCAGAACTCTCAATCACTTTGGAGTCCCCATCACTGCAGCCAGAGCACAGCCTCTCGCTCAACTGTAAACCCAGAATGCAAGTATCTTAACTAGATTTTTAAAAATTAATTTTATTTCTGGAGGAAAAAGGAAAAGGCCATTTTCAGTTTGGCTACAAGAATAACAAACACACAAGAGCTGAGAGCCTTGATTTGTGTTTGCATTTCTACAGTTTCATCCCAACAAAGATTCTGGACCCAGGAGAGGCAAATAGTGCTCCTACCCTATAAAAGAGGTACAGGGGGCAAGAATGCAGTCCAGTAATTATAGAAAAGGTCTGGAGTCAGAGAGACTCTACTACGAGCAATTAAAAGGAAAATTAACCATAAGAAAAGTTTTCTTTCAGTTTTATAGCTAAACCCACAAATAGAAGAAATACTGTACTGCTGGAGTCCAACAAACAAGCATGCCTGATTTTAATGAGCAAAATGAAGGGCTTGTTTTATGGGATATGTAATATAATAGTCCCATGGTAAGGGAGCCTATTTCTCCACTGCTCTGCACTGCATGCAATTATTCTAAGTGGTGTGAAGTGGATGTAAAATGCTACCAAGCCCAAATGTCTTCCTTTTGTCCTCCTTCAGTCCTCTCCTACACCTTCTGAACGTATGTGTGCACCACTGTGCTGTGTGGATTAGCAGATTAAAGGGAAAGGACAGGTACTGAGATTAGGAAAGGAGGAGAAGGGAAAGAGGAGAAGGGAAGGAGGCAGTTTCTGGACTCACCCCCTTGCCACAAACTTCCTGTATGATCCTGGCTGAGTCACCTAATTTTGGCAAGAAGGTGTGATGGTCCCAATCACTGGTGAAGGTGGGATGCAGGGGACTGGCAGACAGTGAAGCACCAATGCCATGGCTGAGCCATGCATCTTCCCACTTGATGCCCCTTAAGAGCTTCTATGGAACTCTAACTCTGCTCTCAGGGATGAAATACCATTCCTCATGTGACTACAGCCATCAAGGCACTCAAATACCCTGACAACAGGAGTGCACCAAATTTTGCAGATGAATTTTGCTGTTATTGTGGCAAAAAGTTCTGTGGTCTGTGAATACAGAGACAATAAGCAAAAGGCTGGCAGCAGCAAGAATGCAGTCTCAAAAATACCCTGGGGGAGCTGCAGACAGCTGGGCTCTCCCTCCATGCCAGCAAGGACCATGGATGTTCATGTGTGTGTCCATCACACACAACACAACCTCATCCCTTCCCACCACACCCCTCCTTCCATTCCCTGAGCTCTCTCACACCAGAATTAAAAAACCCTAACTATGCTTATACCCCCACCGCTGCCACCACCCTTTGTCCCACAAACTAATCTGTGCTTACTTGCCCAAACATTCTAAAATAAAAAGGCAACTTGTTGTTTATAAATGCAGAAGAAAATATATGACTTGTTTGCCAGGGTCTTAAGGGAAATAGTCTTAAGGCTATATAGCAAAAATTGCTTCCAGTTGACTCCTTCCACTGCATCAGTTTCAAAGAACCAATTTGTTGCCTACTTTGTTGCTTTATTTAAAAAATAATATTTAAAAAAAGAAAAGCTTCTTTTTAAAAAAATTTTTCTCGCTCTCATATTTCATGCCATTCTTCTTATGGGCAAGAACAGAGTAAGGACAATATCAGCCCAGAGAAGAGAAAGGTCTGAACAGCAGCTGGATAAGAGTGAAAGCAGTAATCTCCAAAGCTGCCTTTTGTCTCATAGCCTATATGATATGAGACAGTGATGTCACCGAGGGTCATGCTTCTGCTCCTTCTCTTCCTCCTGCCTCTTCTCTCTCAGTTTTGGGTGTTGCTGGTAGAGGCTGCCCTGTTTAGGCACAAAAAGCCCAGGGTTGCCTGTCTCAGAGCACAACACATGGTGAAGCTTGCTATGAAGCTCAGAGCATCCCAGACTGTGCTTTCCAAGGTGGTGACATCCCAGGGCTTTTATCAAAAAGGGTACAAATATGGGTTTGGCTGCCCAGAGAGGCCAAGCAGGCAGGATCAGCTCCAGGCAGACAGCACTGCAGGCCTTGGGTGCCACGAGGGTTGTGGAAATGGCTTAAACACAATGACCACAGGCAGTTTTTATGGCAGCCTGGTCTAGTGGAAGGTGGCAGGGGGTTGAAACAAGGTGATATTTAAGGCCCTTTTACAACCCAAGCCATTCTACAATTCTGTGATTGCAAACCAGCTAAAGTTGCTGCTCCTCAGCAATTTCTCAGGGATAGCAGCAATTTCTAGAGTAACCAATCTCACCAACTGCATCACCTCCACCCCTGGGGAGTGCCTTACTTTGAGCTAGTAAGGAGGTTACCATCCCCATCAGGTTTGCTGGAGGTTGGACTGTTGAAGAGGGGGATGAGGAAGCAACAACAATTTGGCACTCACATCCCCCAGAGTGTGAAAAAAACTCTGTAGTGGTTGCAGCAGAGGTTTTAAAGGCAGAGCCTCTACTACTGTCCTTGTCCTGGGCCAATGAAAAATCCATTTCAGAGGCACCCAGCTGCTCTTGCTCCCCATCCATATGACAGCAGCCTCCAGAGCTGATTCTCAGAGGTACTGCAGGGCATTTCATATTTGTTTTAATCTGGGTTGGGTTTTTTCTTTTCAGTAACAGCAAGTAAACCAGAAATTAAAGATTTTGGAAGATTAATTTGCTTGCAGATTCAGGGTGATCTGGGATAATAGTTTCAGCCAGAGGGGGGAAATAAAAAAAAAAGGAAACAAAGAGAATAGAGTGGGAGGAGAATTCTGAAAAAATTTCAAAACACATTGTTTCAAAATCTTCTAAACAAAATGGGTTGGGTTTTTTTCTGAAATACAAAAATGTTTTATTTCGACATTTTCCCATTCGGGTCTCAAAACAGCTTTTTTGTTTTACAAACTAATATAAATCAAAAGAAAACAAAGTTGAATGAAAAGGTTAATAAATGCAATAAAACATTTGGGGTTTGGACTGAAGAAAATATTTGGTCTTGACCCTACAGGAATCTCTTCCTTTTTTTTCCCTAAGTTTGCCAAGAAAATGCAAATAATTTGTTTTGGTTTGACCTGAAGCAATTTATTTATCATTCTTGGAACATTAAACGCCATTGTTTACGTAGATCAACTCATCAGCTCCCTGGCACCCTTTTCTTGGGAGAATTAAGGAGATCAAGGGGATTAAGAGAACCACATTGAGCTGCTGCCAGGAGGGTTGATGTGGGGTCTGGGCTTTTTGATCCCAGGAGGAGTGCTTAGGTGCTGTAGTACCCACAGTGCTCTCAGGAGAAGAAGCAGATGTGGGGAGAGGTGAGATTTCTTATTAGACCACAATAAAAGATTAATGAAGGATATTCTCTACACTCACAAGACTTACCTTGCCTGGAAGACAAGGCACAGTCACTGCTAAAGCACAGCTCTGTCCCAAAGCACACCATAACATCCTGACAGAGTAGATTTTAGGGGCTTTGGAAAGAAAATCAGGATGGACAGGTTTCACAACTTGCCCTCTGAGAAAAAAGGCAGCAAATCCTGTCCCTATCCATGCAGTTGAGAGGTGTCTGACAGACACAGAAGGATGTGGAGGCTCCCAAAACAGGGCTGGCCCCAAATTGAGCTCCTCACTGTGCCATGCCAGGGGCTCCTGCATCACATGTCATTGATTCTGGTTGCGTAATGCTGAGCTGTAAGACCTCATCAGCTGCTACTCATTACACAGGCACAGTCCTTCTTGAATAGAAACCATAGCAGAAAATAGATCTGGGGATGTAAAACCTGACATCTTGAATTCATAAACGGAGCGACAGCATTCTTGTTTAGAGTCTGAGGGTGGCCTGTTCTGAACTCGCCTTTTTTCAGATGAGTCTAACCTCAGAGCCAGGATGACTCCAGCTCATATCATTGGCCTAAGGCACAGAAAAGACCGTGACTCAAGTCTCAGTGCTAGAGTCTCTACAAAGTGCTCAAGCAAGGGACACAGAGTCTGATCCTGCCATCCCAGCAGACCCACTGGCTTTCCTGACAATCTCCTCAGTCCCACAAACAGCAGGGACAAAGGGTGCCACTCCAGGCTGCAGTCAGACTGTCTTCTCACACAAGATATCCTAATCAGGGATGAGTCCCAGCCACTAGAAAGAGGCAGAAAAAACCCAAGAAACCACTCTCCTCTTTACCCCACTACCAAATCAGTTTCACTTCCAAAAGCAGTGACCCAGAGTGTTGAAGAGGGACAATATCAACTATTTTCATTAAGCAGTGGAGGGCATGGGGGAAGGACTCATTGACCTCTCAAGGTCTTCTACAATTTTTTGGTGTTCACAATTATTTTTACAGTTCCACATACTTGTTTCATTAAGACATGGGTTTGGGGAGATAGGGTCTTTATGCCAAATCTCCTGTATGAGCCCAGGGACATCTAACCTTTTCCTGCCTTTCCAAACCCATGATAATATGTATAGACAGACCCACAGTGCTGACTTTGGCTGGAATAGAGTTAATCTTCTTCATAGAAGCTGGTATGGGGCTGTGTTTTGGATTTGTGCTGGAAGCAGTGTTGATAACCCAGGGGTGTTTTTGTTATTGCTGAGCAGGGCTCACACAGCCAAGGCCTTTTCTGCTCCTCGCCCCACCCCAGCAGCCAGGAGGCTGGGGGTGCACAAGGAGCTGGGAGGGGACACAGCTGGGGCAGCTGACCCCAAATGACCCAAGGATATTCCATACCATATAGATGACCTCATGCTCACTATATAAAGCTGGGGGGAGGAGGAAAGGGGTTGTTTGGAGTGCTGGCATTTGTCTTCCCAAGTCATCCTTACTGTGATGGAGCCTGGCTGTCCTGGGATGGCTGAACACCTGCCTGGGGAAGTGGTGAATTTATTCCTTGTTCTGCTTTGCTTGTTTGGAGCTTTTGCTATATCCAAACTGTTTTTATCTCAGCCCATGAATTTCCTCCTTCTTACTCTCCCCCACCTCACCGAGAGGTGAGTGAGCAGCTCTGTGGGGCTGAGTCACTGGCTGGGATTAAACCATGATACCCATCCATGTTAGTGAGATAGGCAGTGGTGCTGGAGACATGAAGCATTCATCTGGCCAGCAGGTATGGACACTTGCAAGAGTAACCTGAGAAAGTAATAATTTGTCTCAAATAAACCCTATGACTGTCCCTAACCTGCCCATATCCAATCTTCTTCAGTGCATCCACTAACAACAGTGAGGTCTTCTCCTGCAGCTTCTTGTGCCCTCTCCACACCATGGATCATCCTTTTACAGATTCTTTTCAAGATGTCTGGCAGTGCAAGCCCCTTTCTCACCTACACAGTGTGAGGGAAGAAATCAAATACAACATAAAAATACACCCTGTGCAGCAGCCAGGCTTAAGCATGTTGTCACCAGGTCCTGTCTGTTTATTCTTTGTCAGCTCTTTCTGCTCACTCCATCTTTCCTCACATATTTCAAATCTGAGTCTAATTCAAGTATTACATCAATTTATTTTCCTAATGCTCTTATTCCCCTGAACCATATTTTTTATGCTGGGTAGCCGTTGCTGCAAGCACTGTGCTGAAATAAGGCACTTATTGGCTGCAGCTCCAGGGATTTTAACCGGATATCTGCCTTTGTTTAAATTAAGTAAATCAGGATGTTTCCCAAACACCATAAGGACAGAAGTTTAGACTTCTACTGAATCAGCTTTTTGACCCAAAGCCAGCAATGCTTCAGTCAAGGGCATTCCCCAAAAGCATCCAAGGAGCCTGAAAAATCCCCTATCACCAGGTCTGAGGGGCTCTGTGAGTTACTCCGTGGAGGATACCAGTCCCAATCCTTTGGAGGGGATGCCTACCCCTATAAAGTGCCTACCTGTAGCCACTCAAAACTGCATGAGATTCATCCCACTCTTCAAATGTATTTTTGGATACAAGGCTGTAGTTTATATACT